>BSBK01005884.1:600000-758985 GCA_027943335.1 Chamaecyparis obtusa
TCTTCCATTCTATGTGCCTAAACCACAACCTCTGCTATCCATTCGCCATATTCTTTCACGTATTCCTTCATTCATGATTCCTCCATCCTCTCACCACCCTTCAAGGTATGTGTTGATGTTGAGCTTGCCTTCCTTTCCATCTACCCTTTTACAATCCTTCCATGTATTATCCTTCTACCTTCTATCCTTTTTCCTCATTTGCCTATTTCTCCTATCTTCCAACCTCACTCGCTTTACATAAAACTTTATCCTCCATTTTCCTCTTCTATCTCCCTTTCCCTATCAGCATCTTTGAGCATATCATTTTAAATCTTTGGCATATCATGGTTTATCCTTTCAAGGAGCATTATCTAAAAAGCTTGCCTTCTTCCAAAAAAAAAAAAAAAAAAAAATTTTGAAAATGTGCCTCAGTGAAAACCTGGAAACAGGCACCTTGGTAGCAAAAGTAAAGAGAAATAAATTCATCCTATGGTGAAAACCACTCCCTTGTGGCACCTTGGATAAGTACCATGATGAAAACCTGGCAATCAGGCATCATGCGTAGTTCTTCTACATATTTCATCCATTCCATTTTCTCTCTTTGATCTTGACAATGTTGATCTATACACGAACATCTGGCTATTTTGTGAGCTATCTTATGATGATCTTGCTTTCATTCCCTTCCTTTTTAGCCTTCATATCCATTTTCCTCCATTCATTCTAGTCTTTCACTGTCCATTTCCCCTTTGGTCTTGATCTAATAAAAAAAGAAAAATGAAAGAGTAAAACACGGTGCTATGAAGCCTCTTGACATGTCTACTCCTTTGGACTACATCCTTTCCTTCTTTGGCATTACGCTTTTGTGACTTATCCTATGCTGGCCTTTCATTGCTTGTCCAAAAGTGCTTTTACATGACAATTTTTCCCTAGCTTGAGTATTCTTGAGAAGTTTTCCCTTGAGGATTTCTTCCTTTTATTCTCCTTCATTCTCTTGTCTTCCATCTCATCCACCAGCTTGCCAATCCCTCTTGTTCTCCACCTTGCTAGACATTGGGACTGCATGATATGATCTTGCTTGGGAGTTTGAAATGGAAAAAGATGCTATCAAGTATATCAAGTATCAGAACAAGTATCAGAATCAATATCAGAACCAGTATCAGAACCAGTATCAAAATTAGAATCAAAACCAGTATCAAAAAAAGTATCAGAACAAGTATCAGAACCAGTATCAGAACAAGTATTAGAACTAGTATGAGAACAAGTATCAGAATCAGTATCAGAATCAGTATCAGAACTAGTATCAGAACAAGTATCAGAACACATACTGGGGCTACACCTTTCACTTTAGTTTATGGGTCTGAAGCGGTACTGCCTATTGAGGTTGAAATCCCATCACTCAGAATCAGAATGCATGGTCTAGTAACTGATGATGACTACAGAGTGTCTAGGTTACAAGAACTGGAACTACTAGATGAGCGTAGACAAGCAGCGTATGATCATCTCAGAGTGTATCAAAAAAGAATATCTAGAGGCTACAACAAAAAAAGTTAGACACAAAGAATTTCAAGTTGGCGATCTAGTCTTGAGAGAAAATCCTAAAAATCAATCCCATCGAGAACGCAAGGGGAAGTTCAAACCCAACTGGCTGGGTCCCTTTGTCATCACTACTACTTTTGGCTCTGGTGCCTATCAACTCTCAACGACTGAAGGAGAACAGCTCCGAGAACCAATCAACGTTCTCCATCTGAAGAAATTCTATGTCTAAGGCATTCAGTCTACAGTAAAATGTCCTGAAAAAATTATAAAAATCAGAAAAAGTCCTGAAAAAATGAACATCTTGGTGAAAACCTAACAATAGGCACCTTGATAATTCACAAAAAAATTTAAAAATATCAAAAATTCAAAAAAATTCAAAAAAATTCAAAAATATAAAAAATACAAAAAAAATGAAAAACAAGAAAAAGTGCCTTAGTGAAAACCTGGAAACAGGTGCCTTGGTAGCAAAAATAGAATCTCTGCCAAGATGGTGAAAACCTGGCAAACGGGCGCCACTTGTTCAAAATGCTCCATCTATCAGCACAATCTTGGTCTTTCCCAGCTTTCAGTCTTGCTTTAGTTTGTACATATCTCCCGGTTTGTTTCTGCATTTCTAGTTTTCAATAAGTCGGTCTGTACACCAATCAGCTTGCGCGTCTGTATCCTATCAATGTTCAAACTTGGGGGAAATCAATGTCATATCCTATGGCCTCCAATGTATCTTAGACGTATCCTATCCAGTCAGAGTCTTTTGAAGCTTCAAGTTGAGTCTGTCTGTCTGTCTCATCTCCAAAAAGGATTTTGCATCTACAATAATCAAACATCAAAACAAACTGAAAACAATCTGTGCTTCATGCTTTTATCTCCTTGTATGCTTACTGATTCGCATTGAGATTTTTGCATATTGTGTCCCTTCGAGCTCCTCAATGATGTCCTTTACAGGATTTAGAGAGTAATGACTGGGGGCATAATCTTTTCTTGGTCTTCTGCTTGTATGTGAAATCTAATAACTTTGGAAATTCTAGATTGAAATGGTGTCCGACTGTAAGAGCCTCTATCTCGAATTGGATGGCCATGCGTACCTCGACCATTGATACCCAGAAAATTCAAGGACGTTTGATCTAACTATTATCTTTTTAAAGTAAATTCTTTCTCCTACTATGAAACGCGATCTGGCCTAAGGAGGTGAACGATAAAGGGTCACTACAGGTAATTCACACTGGATTTAGAATGATCTTTTAATTGTTTGATGTGTATGTTAAACGCAAGGCGTACTCAGGTCATCACAACGTTTATGTTTTGATGCTTGTACAAATTGCTATATCAAAATGGACATGATATTCAGGTCATCCTGGCGCTTGTGCCTTGGTGCTTATATCTAATCCGACATTCCGAAAATAAAATCAATATTCATATATCCATGGTTGTTGACTAGTGGGTTTTGTATTGATTCTTGCGCATACAAATCGATATTCATATGTCTATGGTTTCATGGCTAGTGGGCATTGTATTGATTTATCCAGTTACCTAAAAGTTCAATGATGATAACAAATCGACATATGATCAGTGACTAGGTCCTAGGTCTTAGGTTGCATTTCATATTGCATGCTTCTTTGCATTTTTCATCTTTGCATGATCTCACAATGACTAAATGAACTTCAAAGCTTAAATAATTCTCCACTCGCATCTTCAAATCTAACAAGAGCTGAATCTCACATGAAGGTTCCTCCAATGAAACAGCAAGTAGAATCCTTTTTCAGGATCAAAATTCAAATTTGAGATCATTTATCTTATTCACTACTTGCATAATCAACCTTCCATCATCACAGAAATCTAAAATTCAACTTAACTGATTATCTAACATCAAACTATCAAAATTTCAACTTGGTCAACCATGGTCAACTCATGGTCAAACGTAGTCAAATTTGGTCTCCAGGACCTCCAAGTGATGCAGAATGCATTCTCGGACGTGTTTAACCACTTCTCAAATCAATTAACATACTTCTAAACTCTCAACGCTGACTTTTCTTGTCAGATTTCAATTTTAATCCCGAAGGGGGCATGGTATTGCACATCATTCAAAGTCTGTAAATCAAATTCTATCGATCAAATCTATCAATATCTTTCATCAGTGATCAAGACAACAATCACGTCTAGTCGCTGATTCATCAAAAGTCCTCATCACTTGGGGCAAATCTATCATCACTTGGGGCATATCAGATTCATCGATCCATATCAATCTGGTATTCTCTTAATCTTGTAATCTGTATCAATTTTTTCAACCATCAGATCATAGTGTTATTTCCTTGGTTCTTCGACAACTGAAGGGTTTGCATGTGATACCTGCTAGTTCTGCTAAGACAATCGAGTCTAGAACGGATCACTCACTTCTTATCAATCCTAAGGTTCAGAATCAGGCATTTTGACACTTTTTCGCAATCATAGGTTCATTTTCTGCTACAGTGAACATTATCTTTGGTCATTCAAGACCTATTATCTCCATATCAATTCAATATCAATCAACTCCTATCTCAATATCTTTCAATCGGTTTCTATCTTGAGATCGGTTTATCTTTTGAATCCGTTTCATATCTTTATCAAACACAGACTATCTTTGAACCACTGCACTTTGCACAGTAATTCAAAGAGGGGAAAAATGTAATACCCCAAAAATGGGCTATAAGTTCATTAACCTCCTACATTGACAAATCGAACAAAATCGACATCGAAATCCTAACCTAAGGCACATCTAAACATCATCGAATCATAATTGATTATCTTAAATTTTGCATCGGGGAATATTCCTAGCAATATTCTTAATTATCTTAATTAAATTTAATTTTAATGATTATTTGGCAATAAATCACATTTATCCTAAGTTTGATTAATTGAATATTTTCATATTTAATTAATTAGATTTAATATTTGCCACTTAATTGTGTAATTAAATTTAATTCTATCTATTATTAATTGTATTATTTAATTTTGACAATAAATCAAAATTCCTATGAATAATTGATTAAATTCTTATTTAATTAATTAAAGCAAATTGTCATTATTTAATAATATAGTTTTTAATAAAAGTTTGATTAAATAATTGATTAACCCATAAATCAATTGTTTTATTTTTAAAAGTAGTTAAGTTGGAAATAAATCACTTTATTATTAAATTAATTCATAAATAAAACATGTACAATCATAAAAATAGACAACTATCAATTATCAATTAAAGCTAAACTCTATTTTGAGTTAAAACTTAGCTTTTGCATGTTTTTGTGAGTTAATTATCCTTTATTTAAAAATAACTCAAAAATCAATCTGAGTTATTTGAGTGATTTATGGCTTTTTTTCTTGCACCTCCAAAGCCTTGGATTTCTATAAAAACAAGGCTCATCTCTTCATAATTCATCTCTCTATCTCTCAAATTTGCATCCACAGAATCTCATAATTTTGCAAGCTTACTTTGCCAAAGTCATCTACGAATTGCACAACTATTTTGAAGAATTAGAATTTGGAGAATCAAAGCTTATTGCGAATCAAGGCTATTGTGAGATCAATTTTTTTTTTTTTACATTCATTTAGATTCTTTTTCATATCATTGTTAGATTAGCATTGCATATCAATTTTCAATAGCATTCATAGCATATCAATTTCATCTAGCATAGATTTCATATCAGATTAATCATCCATATTGCATAGAAAATATCAAAAAAAAAATAGCTTAATTGCATTCAATCTCATATCTAGATCAATTGCATTCAAATCCTTCATTTAGGTGTTGTCTAGGTCACTGATCTCGATTACAATCTGAGAACATCAATCTCGCACCTACTAGAAGGCAGTAAATCGCTTGGTTAGATTAGATTTCAATTTTGCACGATTTTGATTATAGCTAACCTCTAATGTTTTACTGAAGTGTTGTGTCTATAGATCAGGTACAAAATTCACACACACAATACATTTGTGATAAAACATAAGAGTGGATTCACTAACCAAGTTCCTGATGCATTGAGTAGAAGAATATCTTTGATGACTAAAATGAGAATTGAAGTTCTTGGTTTTGATGACATGAAAGATTTATATGAAACTGAACCTGGTTTTTTTTAGCCATGGAGAAAGTGCAGAGAACCTATTCAAGATCAACCGAGTACTAAATGGGAAGAAGAATTAATCTATGAATGTATGTTGTTTAAAGGTATTCAGTTGTGTATACCAAGAGGATCAATGAGAACTAATTTGATAAAGGAGAGACATAGTAATGGTTTGACTGAACATTTTGGCATTGACAAAATATTTAATATTCTTGAGGAGAGATACTTTTGGCCATAGTTGTATAAGGATGTTCAGAAATTTATGAGAAGTTGTGGAGTTTGTCAAGTTGCAAAGGGAGTAAGTTAGAATATTGGATTGTGTACACTAATTTATGTTCTTGAGAAACCTTGGAATGATATCAATATGGATTTTATTCTTTGATTACTGAGGACATCAAGAGGTAATGATTCTATATTTGTGGTTGTGGATAGATTTTCTAAAATGGCACATTTCATACCCTATAGGAAAACATCAGATGCAATGCATATAACAAATCTTTTCTTTAAGGAGATTGTTAGATTGCATGGATTACCGAGGAGTATCATCTCTAACTAAGATAGTAAGTTTTTTGGTTATTTCTAGAAGACTCTGGAAAAAGTTGGGTACAAAGTTGAAGTATAGTTCTACATTTCATCCATAGATTGATGGACACACATAATTTGTAAATAGAAGTTTGGGTAATTTGTTGAGATTCTTAGTTGAAGACAAACCGATTAATTGGGATTCTATTTTGGAACAAGAAAATTTTGCATACAATAATTTAGTGAATAGGAGTACTGGAAAAACACCTTTTGAGATTGTTAATGGTACACAACTGAGAGGTATATCAGATTTGAAGAATATTGCTAGAAAAGAGAAGAGAAGTTTTGAAGGAGAAGAATTTTCCGAGTTCATGAAGACATTACATGAGGAAGTGAAACATAAGTTAGAACATAGTAATCAAAAATACAAGGACATAGAAGATAGATCAAGAAGACATAAGAATTTTGTAGTTTGAGATGAAGTAATAATTCATTTGAAGAAAGGAAGATTTCCTATTAGAACCTATGGAAAATTAAAGATGAATAAATTTGGTCCTTGCAAGATATTGAGAAAGTTTGACAGTGGAAATGCTTATGAGATTGATTTACCTAGTGACATGGATATATCACATATATTCAACATTGTAGATTCGTATGAGTATCATGAATCAGATGAAGAAATGACAATACCGAATGATTATCCTAAGAAGTAGACAAAAGAAGTTGAGCATATTTTGGAACAAAGAGTTGGCAGAAGCACAAGGGGAAAAGAGTACATGGAATATTTGGTAGAGTGGGAGAACAAATTAATTGAAGAAATTTCATGGATTTCACAATCTAAATTGGATTCATCTCAAGTTGTACCTCATTTAAAAATAACCTCTGGTGTTTTCTATGGGAGAATCTTGGATTCTTGGCAATCCTGTATCACCAAAAATATGTTAGAGTTGTTAGATGTGCTCGGTAGCTACTTTTGGGCTCTCGGTGAAGTTTTCTTGTTTCCACCGATGGGGCTCAGTTTCTGCTCAGTTCAGTTGTTCACCAAGTTCGCTCAATTTTTCATTGAGGTTGTTTTAGTTTCTCGGTCCTCTTTCTCACTGAGTTGTTTATTTTGGATCTTTTTTTAGGCTGACTTGTGTATTCAATTTTGGTCATGTAGTTAATGGTTGCATTCATCATTTGGAAGTGTGTCGACCTAAATCTAGGTCGTCCCTTTCTCCAATGTTGGATCTAATGGATCTTAAGGCCAACTTGTTCGATGGTCTCTTGTATAGTATGTTGTAGATCTTAGGTAGTTAGTTTTAGAGAGTAGATTTAGAGATAGAATCTAGAGGTTGGATCCTCACATGTATGAGGATTGTTTGTAATTGAATTATATTATACTGGATGTAACTGGGAAGGCCTTACAACCTGGCATGTATGAATTTTTTCATGAATAATATATGAGTTCTATGCATTCTCTCTCTCTCCTTGTCTTGTGTTGTTTCTTTTGAGTATTATTTCTATAAGCAAGTTGGTGGTTGGGTGTTCCTTTGGCCCCCTTCATCCTCCCTCCTTACATAAAAACCTAAGTATCTCATAAGAATCATACCAACTTATTTGACACAATAATCAAATCACCACTCCTTGGCTTTAACCTATTCTTCATGTCTACCTGACATCGTTCAAACAATCATAACTCACTACACACATAAGATAAACTTATGTGGTCATGGATATATCATCTAGATAAATTACATAATATTCCTTCACAATCACACACATGAATACATACCATAGCTTGGGATTCAACCTCTTGACATATCATAATAGAAATAGTGTCAACCAACAGCTACTAGGTTGACATCAATGAAAAACTCATAACTGATTCACCTATCACTAAATCTGTACCAATCCTCATCAATGCAAAACTTAGCATTACTGCATCAATTATGCTAACAATCTCTCCCTTTGGCATTGATGGAAACACTCTTAACTTATCATCTTCACTTATCCTCTTCACTTCTGAGTTCTTCATGACAACACTATTTATTTATCTTTGATCATATTTATTCTCTAGTATTCATACATATTGTAGGATAAAACTGTAGTTTAATTCAACTTGAGATTTGGCCTTGTTTGGTTGTTCAGTTTACTCCTTTTGATTGTCAATCCAGGGTCATAGATTGGTGAAAGATATCATGGAAGTTTACAGAAGGGATGAAGAAAGCAGGTTAAGTGGGGATGAAATGTAGATTATGGAAAAGGTAAATTAAAATTATTAAAGGATATTTATTCAACCTAGTGTTGTTTTTAAGTCTATTGTAACCACAAACCAATTTAACCCCTAAGAAACTAATCAATCCAATCTCACCAAAGCTATAACTAAAATTAAAAATTAAACCTCTAAGATTATAACTATGAATCTTATTTGCAAATGAAACCACACGTCTATTTAATAAAAACACACATCTATTAACATAAATTATAGTTGAACTCGCACACTTAATCTTGCAAATAAAATAATTCTTAATAAATAGAGTAACACCGTCACTTTCAAATATATACAAGATTTTATCTAATAAAATAACACTTAAAACACCTACAATCTAATCATGTTTATCCAATCTTTATTCCTTATATGCTCAAATGGCACCCTTAATTTCCCTAGATGATATTACTGAATACTTTTAAAGGAAAAGGACTTTAGTTTTTA
Source organism: Chamaecyparis obtusa (assembly GCA_027943335.1). Lineage (NCBI taxonomy): Eukaryota > Viridiplantae > Streptophyta > Pinopsida > Cupressales > Cupressaceae > Chamaecyparis > Chamaecyparis obtusa. The sequence continues at coordinate 608,824 of BSBK01005884.1, forward strand.
GGAATATAGTAAGAAGGATGAAAGGCGACAGGAAGGTGGTCTGTGACAAGAGGTTAATAGTGTGGTGAGGGGAATGAGAAGTTGTGACAAGAAGTTGGTGGTACTATGGTGAAGAATGGGAGATTGCAACAGGAGGTTTACTGACCTGCAACAGAGTGTATGAATTTTATGACAAGAGGTTTTCAAAGAAAACAAAAACAATCTCACCCAGGTTCCAAGAGGGGGCCCTTCCTCCGATTCCCATGGTGAGTTGTCCAACAAATCCCACATCCACTTGATCACACTTCCCCTCACATTCAATTCCCATAGCAGAAGCCGGTCCAAATTATTGTCATTTTCTACACTTAATGTAATATTTTATAAATTATCCTCTACCTTACAACTTTATCAAATGTACTTAATTTCTTCAGTAATTAATGGCATAAAAGGTATTATAGGAAAGGATAAGGGATGATAAAATGTATGAAGAAACACAAAAAGGAATCACAACTCCACACCCATCATTCACCCCAGCTAAAGAGCTTTGCATGTCCTCATGTAAATTAGAACCAGTGTAGATTTTGCACCTATGCTTTCCAGGGTTTTTGTGCTTCCTTTAACTCCTTCTTTGTCTGATGTTGCCCTTCTCTAATCGAAAAGTGTTTTCACTTGTGTCTGCAACCATTGATTAGCTTGCTAGAGTTGAAAAATGACCTACCATAATTGTTTATTTGAAATAGGTGGTATTCTTTTTTCTGCTTCAGGGACCTCAGGAATATTACATGCTTCTGTAGCATTTGGATTTAGATCATTTTGGATTGCTAGGGAAGTAGGGTTTATATGACCAATATGAACATCATTGCTAAGAAGAGAAAGAGCATATTCATAGGAGAATGTTCTACCTTTTGTTTCTTCTTTACAATACATTGTTTATTTTTCTTCTTGAGGATTCTCAATTTCCATTTCAACTTGAGGATTCTATATTTATGCCATATCTTTACCTACTTGTGCATCCTGATAAAGGACCATATTGGTGTTTGTAATTAAATTTTCCTCCATTATACCCACATCTTGTTGGGTATCTACTTCTAGAGAAATATTGCATGCCTTTTCTATTGTTTGTTGAACAAATACATCTTCCAGTAAGTTCCCACCATCAATATCCTCTTGTTGAATTTATGGACCATTTTCAACTTCATTAGTCTAAGTATTATTATCACCTTTCTCCATTTCTTCCCCAGTCCAAGTAGTAATATCATCTTGTTCAAAATCTTCCCCATTCACCTATTCTTGAGGATTTCATGAATGCTCAGGTTCCTCTGCATCTCCTGACGCTAAATCCCCTTGTTCACCAGAGGCATATACCTCTTTTTGTTGTTGTTGTTTCTTGTTCCTACGCTACTAACTTCTCAATTCTCTTAGAAGTCACTCTTTATTTTTCATATGTTGTTGGGTGGCCAAAAATTCCACATCATGGATAGAATCAGCTGCCTCAACTAGTTCTCACAACCTATCAAGGGTACACCACTTATGACGAGTAATGCATGTGGACTTGGGTTTTGGCTTTGATTTCCCTTTTTCTTCTTAGGAGTTTTGGGCTTTTTCTTCTTAATGGATTATAGAAGGCTTTTTGGTTTTTTAGGGCTCACAGAAGATAGGATTTTGAATGCCATTTTTTAGAAGAATTGGCTTCGAGGGTATTGTGAATGGTGGAAGATGTAGAGTTTCCTATACTACCCTAACATACAAAAGCATCCCACTCTAAGGAAGGTTGAGTAGTGTGAAGGCCATAGATGACAATTAACTTAATTAACCCATGATGGGAAAGAGAATCAACATGACCCTAACAATATTGGATACATTAATGCTTCAAAGAATAAAATAGGTAATATGAAAGATTAATAAGAACGCCATGGCATAAGTGTAACCTGAGGCAAAAATACTGGGCAAATACATAGTTGTAGCATCCCTCACAAGTGACATATTTGATCATAAATATAGCAACAGAATCCCATGAATCTAGTAAAGACCTTCAAACTACCCCATGTCCTTGGACATTCTCAAATGACTCTCCACGCTGAAGGAATTTCTTCTTATGAAGATTCAAGTCCAGGACTCTAGAAGATGAAGTGATGAAGAAATGATTGCCAACTTGGGGTAAACTAGTAACGGTTGCAATAGTCTACAAATTGACAGGAAACTGTAATCCACAATCTATAGTGCTATCTCCCTAAAAACCCATAGCAAAATCGATTGCAATGGCATCATCAAACCCACACAGGCACTCAAAGAACCTTATCCAACCAGCATGAGAGAAAATTTTCAACACTTCCTCATCAACATTTAATGCATCCATAGAGTCTAGTTTGAAGATGATGCAGGAGCATCTCGGGTCCTTGGAAATCCTGTGTCACCAAAAACATGTTTGTGTTTTCTTGTGTTGCTCAGTTCCTTCCTTAACCAAGTTGGTTCACTGTTGCTCAATTTCCTTTGTTAACTAGGGTTGGTCGGTTATCTCTCTCCCGCTCAGTGAATTTCCCTGGCGCTTGGTAATGCTTTTCTGGTGCTCGGTTATCCTTGCTTACCAAGTTGTTTCTTTTAGTTTCTTGTTGAGGTCGACTCTTACAATTAATTATGGTCATGGATTTAATGCTGGTATCTATCATTGGTAAGCATATGGACCTAGTTCTTGTTATTTCTTCCATTGATGGTGGATCTAAAGGCTGACTTTTTTGGTAGCCTCTTGTATATAATGTAATCTTTGGTTGTAGTTTAGGGAGCCAGTTTTGATAGAAGATAGAAGATTGTAGATTGTAGATTGTTTCAGATCCTCACATGTTGAAGGACTTTTGTACTTGAATTGTAATATCTGGCCTAAACTGGGAAGGCTTTACAGCACGGCATGTATGAATCAATTGGAATAAATATATGAAAGTTATCTGCATTCTCTCTCTCACTTGTGTGTTGTTTTTTCTGCGTGTGATCTCTGCAAGGGGAATCTAGTTAGGGTGTGCCTTTGGCCCCTCCTTGTATCCTCTCTTGTGTCAGGTGGTATCAGAGCGAGGTGAGATCTGGATCTAGTTTTGTGAATCTAGGTTTGAGGGTTCCTTCTTGTCAAACCCTAGTTGATTTTTTGTGGGGTAGCAGATTGTGATCTGTCCTGCAATTGCAGAGGGTTTCAAGATGGTTCATGGGAGGGGAGATGCAGATCCAGGATTGGCAAACATGTTGAGACAACTTGCTGCTAGATTAGAAGTTATTGAGACATCCCAGAGAAGAAGAAGACATCTTGAAGATGTCAGTGATGATGAAATTGAGGAAGAACAAGTTGATGTAGAACTTGCACCGGTGATGGATCAAGGTGAGGAAAGATTGTTGAAGGCTTTAACAAATCTGAAGTCTACACCACACTTTAATCCTCCTGAGTATAGTGTAAAATTGGATTCTGATGAATTGGTGGATTGGATCACCGAGATGGAAAAGTACTTTGAGTATGAAAATTTTCCTAAGGAAAAGAAGGTGAAAATTACAAGCACAAAGTTGAAAAATCATGCATCCTTGTAGTGGGAACATCTACAATTGGACAGAAAGAGGAAAGGAAAAGACAAAATCAAAGTATGGAATAAAATGGTGAATAAATTAAAAGGAAAGTTCTTACCTTGTTATTATCAAATTAACCTAGTTAGGCGAATGCAAAGTTTGAGGCAGAAAGATAGCTCGGTAAAAGAGTATACTGAGGAATTCTATAGATTAGATATCAGACCTGGACATGATGAATATGATGTGGAAAGAATTTCTAGGTACCTAAATGGATTGAGAGTTTCCATCCAAGAAGAAATTAGTTTGGTTAAATTGGAGAACATTGAAGAGGCTTATAAATTTGCATTGAAAGCTGAGGAGAAATTGAACAAAAGACATGAGCAAAGACAAAGAGGTAGAGGTGGTAGATTCCATAGAGGAAGAGGTAGATCTTATGGTGAGAACAATAGATCTGAACTAGAAAAGACAAATCTGGATAAAGGCAAGACCGAGTGGAAAGGTCAAAGTTCATCTAGAGGAAGAGGCAATAACTACCGAGATGGTTATAACAGAGGTGGTTTTCGAGGAACTTGTTACAATTTTGGATAAGAAGGAAATAGATCATTTGAGTGTACACATGGAAGTATGAAGGTCAGTAGCAGTAGAAATGCTTTGGTACAAGAAGAGTCACCGAATGAACCTGAGAAGGAAAAGAACTTGATGGTAAGGAGAGCACTTTGGAGTGAAATTAATAAGGAAGATCCAGTAAGAAAAAGTTTGTTCAAGACTAGATGTAAAGTTTCTAATGAAGTTTGGAAGGTAATCATTGATAGTGGAAGCTTGCAAAACTTTGCATATGAGGAAATGGTTACAAAGTTGCAGTTGAAAAGGTTGGAACAGCCAAAGCCCTATCAGATTTCATGAATCAAAGATGAGAATACACTATTGGTAAGTGAACAATGTTATGTGAATTTGCAAATTGGAAATTACTATGATAAGGTGTTATGTGATATCATGCCTATGGATTGTTGTCATATTTTGTTGGGTAGACCTTGGCAATATGATAGACATGCTATATATGATGGGAGATTGCATAAATACACTATTTGGGCTTATGGGAGAAGACAAATCTTGTTACTTTTGATTGAAGAACTTGTTAGTAATGCTTGTACATTTGTGAAAGTTTGCTTGATGGAAGGAAGAAAATTTGTTAAGGATTTGAAGAAGAATGATGTATGTTTTATTGTGATTCCTAACAAACTAAGTAAGAAGACAGAGGATAGCATCCCTGAGGAGATTGATAAGTTACTCACCGAGTATAGTGAAATCATTTTTGATAATGTACCTGATAGTTTTCCATTGAAGAGAAGCATTGATCATTGCATGGATCTAATCCCTGGAGCTAGTTTACCGAATAAGGCACCACATCGGTTGACACTTACCAAAAATCAAGAATTGAACCAACAGATTCAAGAATTGTTATAGAAGGGTTTGATCCAAGAAATTCTGAGTCCTTGTGCAGTACCTATTGTATTGGTGCCTAAGAAGAATGGAGAATGGAGAATGTGTACTGATTCCAGAGCAATCAACAAGATAACATTGAAATATAGGTTTCCTATACCGAGAATGGATGATATAATGGACAATTTGACCGAAGCAAAGTATTTTACCAAAATTGATTTGAAAAGTGGGTATCATCGTATCAAAATCAGAGAAGGTGATGAGTGGAAGACTTCTTTTAAGATGAAAGAAGGTTTGTATGAGTGGTTGGTTATATTGTTTGGTTTAACTAATGCACCGAGTACTTTTATGAGGTCGATGAATGAAGTTTTTAAGAAATTCTTAGGTAAATTTGTGATTGTATACTTAGATGATATTCTTATATTCAGTAAGACCAAAGAAGAAAATTTGTTGCATGTTAAAAAAGTATTGCAGAGGTTGAAAGAGGAAAAGTTGTTGATAAATCTGAAAAAGTGTTCTTTCATGAAAGAAGAGATTGTGTATTTGGGATTTGTGATTTCAGCTGATGGTTTGAAGATGTATCTTGAAAAGGTTGAAGCTATTTTGAATTGGCCTACACCTGAGAATGCTAGTGAGGTAAGATCATTTCATGGTTTGGCAAGTTTTTACTGAAAGTTCATTATGAATTTCAGTTCAATTTTTAATGCTATGACTGAGACTATGAGAGGAGATAAAAGAGAATTCAAGTGGACACATGGAGATGATAAAAAATGCTAGTGAGGTAAGATCATTTCATGGTTTGGCAAGTTTTTACTGAAAGTTCATTACGAATTTCAGTTCAATTTTTTATGCTATGACTGAGACTATGAGATGAGATAAAAGAGAATTCAAGTGGACACATGGAGATGATAAAATTTTTGAGACTCTAAAGCAGAAGGTTTCTAAATTGCTTGTATTGGTATTGCCTGATTTCAATAAGGTATTTCAAGTGGAATGTGATGCAAGTGGAAGTGCAATAGGAGTTGTGTTGAGTCAAGAAGGTAAACATGTTTCTTTCTTTAGTGAAAAGTTGAATAATGAAAAAAGGAAATACTTTGTGTATGATCAAGAATTCTATGCTATTGTTCAAGCACTAAAGAAATGGAGACATTATTTGATACCGAGTGAATTTTTGTTGTATACCGATCATAAAGCTTTACAGTATTTGGGTAGTCAGAATAAGTTGAATCAGAGACATATGAAATGGGTTGAATATTTGCAGAATTATACATTTGTGATAAAACATAAGAGTGGAGTCACTAACTGAGTTGCAGATGCATTGAGTAGAAGAAGATCTTTGATGACCGAGATGAAAATTAAAGTTCTTGGTTTTGATGACATGAGAGATTCTTATGAATTTGATCCTGATTTTTCTAAGTCGTGGAGAAAGTGCAGAAAACCTATTCAAGATCAACCGAGTACTAAATGGGAAGAATATTTTATTCAAGGAGGTATGTTATTTAAAGGTATTCAGTTGTGTATACCGAGAGGATCAATGAGAACTAATTTGATAAAGGAGAAACATAGTAGTGGTTTGGATGGACATTTTGGTGTTGACAAGACATTGAATTTGCTTAAGGAGAAATACTTTTGGCCGCAGTTGTATAAGGATGTTCAGAAATTTGTGAAAAGTTGTGGAATTTGTCAAGTTGCAAAAGGAGTAAGTCAGAATATTGGATTGTATACACCGATTTATGTTCATGAGAAACCTTGGATTGATATCAGTATAGATTTTTTTCTTGGCTTACCGAAGACAGTAAGAGGTAGTGATTCTATATTTGTTGTTGTGGATAGATTTTCTAAAATGGCACATTTTATACCCTGTAGAAAGACATCAGATGCAGTACATATAGTAGATCTTTTATTTAAGGAAATTGTCAGATTTCATGGATTACTGAGGAGTATCATCTCTGACCAAGATAGTAAATTTTTTGGATACTTTTGGAAGACCCTTTGGAGAAAGTTTGGCACCGAGTTGAAATATAGTTCTACATTTCACCGACAGACCGATGGACAGACAAAAGTTGTGAATAGAAGCTTGGGAAATATTTTGATATGTTTAGTTGGAGACACACTGAATAATTGGGATTCCACGTTGGCACAAGAATAGTTTGCATACAATAATTCAGTGAATAGGAGTACTCGAAAAACACCTTTTGATATTGTAAATGGCATACAACCGAGAGGTATATCAGATTTGAGGGATATTGGTGATGACGGAAAGAGAAGTGCTGAAGGAGTAAAGTTTGTTGAGTACATGAAGACATTGCATGAAGATTTGAAACATAAGTTGGAGAAAAGTAATCAGAAATACAAAGACAGAGCTGACAGATCTAGAAGACATAAGACTTTTGCAGTCAGTGATGAAGTAATGGTTCATTTGAAGAAAGGCAGATTTCCTATTGGAACATATGGGAAGCTAAAAATGAAGTTTGGTCGTTGCAAGATTTTGAAGAGATTTGATAGTGGAAATGCTTATGAGATTGAGTTACCTGATGGCATGGATATATCACCTATTTTCAACTTTATTGATTTGTATGAGTACCATGATTCGGATGAAGAAATGATAGTACCAAATGATTATCCTAAGAAATAGATAGAAGAAGTTGAGCAAATTTTGGAACAAAGAATTGGCAGAAGTACAAGAGGAAAATAATATATGGAATATCTGGTAAAGTGGAAGAATAGACCAATTGAAGATAGCTCATGGATTTCACAGTCTGAGTTGGATTTAGCTCAGATTGTACCTTCTTCATGATTCGGAGAATCATTCCAAATAACCCCAAGTGTTTGATGCAGGAGCATCTCAGGTCCTTGGTAATCTTGTGTCACCAAAAACATGTTTTTGTTTTCCTGTGTTGATCGGTTCCTTCCATAATTGAGTTGGTTCAGTGTTGCTCGATTTCCTTTTTTAACCGGGGTTGGTCAGTTATCTCTCTAGCACTCGGTGATGCTTGTCTAGTGCTTGGTGATGCTTTCTTACCGAGTTGTTTGTTTTAGTTTCCTGTTGAGGCTGACTCTTACAATTAATTATGTTCATGGATTTAATGTTGGTATCTATCATTGGGAAGCATGTGGACCTATTTTTGGTCATTCCTTCTGTTGATGGTGGATCTTAAGGCCGACTTGTTCGATAGCTCTTGTATATAATGTAATCTTTGGTTGTAGTTTAGGGAGTTAGTTTTGATAGAAGATAGAAGATTGTAGATTGTTTCAGATCCTCGCATGTTGGAGGAATTTTGTACTTGAATTGTAATATTTGGCCTAAACTGGGAAGGCCTTACAACCCAGCATGTATGAATCAATTGGAATAAATATATGAAAGTTATCTACATTCTCTCTCTCACTTGTGTGTTGTTGCTTCTGTGTGTGATCTTTGCAAGGGGGATCTAGTTAGGGTGTGCCTTTGGCCCCTCCCTGTATCCTCTCTTGCATCAGAAGAGAAGGTGTTTACCTCCCATGGTGTCAAATCGACAGGATTCAAATCAAGCAGTGAGTTTGAAAAACACATAAATGGCAACAAGAAAATGAAAGTAGAGGACGTGTAAAAAAATTAATAGAGAAAAGGGTAATAAATTATCAAATTAAAGGTCATAAAGGATAATTAGATCAAGGGCGTAAACATGAGTTATCATAACTCAAAGTGGTAACTGCAGATGAGGATGAGTGTAAGATGAATGATGATGAGGCTTAGAGAAAAATGACATGGAATTGAATCCCCCCCAACTTAATAGTTGAACCATCCCAGTCATCCCAATTAAGTTGTTAAGATTCTCCTTCAAGGACCTGATGCTCTGATACCAATTGTTAGAAAGTAAAGTCCACAAATATAACTGAGAGGGAGGGGTGAATCAATTATCCGATTAAAACAACTCTTATTAACCTTATTAAATCTAAAAAATGAAATTAACATAAACATAAACCATAAAATGATAACCATACAAAATGACACCAAAAATTTTAACTAGGGAACCTCTTGATCAGAGAGTAAACCCCGGTGGGGATGGTACCCACAAAAGATGTACTAATATGAAAATTCCTTGTGAGAGGATGAACCCTGTTAGGATTCTATGAAATACATTCAATACATATCAGTCCCTGTGAGGAGACTTTGAATCCCTATGAGGAGATTCCAACCCTGTTAGGAGTTATGGAAGATAGAAGGACCCACTTTCCAAATAGCTTCAAGGACAAGATCATCGAACACATTGTCCAACTGATCTTTTTATTATCCCAAATAGAATAATACGTCCAAATATAACTGATCTCAACAACTTTTCTTCTCTCTTATGACCGTGCCTATGCTGCACCAAAAGCTTTCTAGATCTCAACACAATATCTACAAACTTTGCATCACATAAAAATCCCTCAGATCGCTTACTCGCATTATTTTACACTTCACAACTTGTTTTCTCAGACAATATTACATACAATTAAGGAAACAATTCTTCCTTTATACCATGCTCAATATTTCATAATTGTGCTGGCCAATTAGGCTTTACCAATTACAAAATATAAAACAATACACGTTACATAATATTTCTGTAATTACATAATATTGTCGGCTCACAAACTTAATAAATCTTCACATGTGCAACCTCTGACTATGCTGACTTATCTAGGTCACCTTCATAGTGTCTTCAACCTCTTTATAACTCTACTTGTCCAGATTTTATCCCTGATAGGAGATATAATCCAATCATCACAAAGAGCTTCTCAAAAACTCTGTTAGAATATAGTCTTCACTAGATATCTTATAAGTGACACAAATACTTGAATTTTTGTACGTGCTCTTGACCATGTCATCAAGACACTATGAAAAACATGTCCTCAACTCCACATAACCTCATATATAATTCAATGTGTGCGCTAACTCAAACACTGTCTACTACGTTGTCAATCCTCAATAAAATAGTATGTTGCCATCGATGACAAACACAGTCATGAATGCAACATGTGACCGCTTCAATAATTCTAGAATACTCCCCCATAGGACATATTCAACATTCATGCTAACAAGTAATTGTATCAAGTGTCTTTGGTCTACGAAATTCTCTACAAGATGTCCTGCAAAAACCTGTTAGGGTGCGCCATAAGATGGTCAACAAGCATACAAAACCATATAAATCATCAGAATTTCAAAAAAATTGCAAATAGACTTTAGAATATTCTCATTGTTCTTGAAATGATGAAATAGAAAATAACACGGTTCACCATTTTATCGTACAATAAAATCTAATGTTGGGTGTGATAAAGTACCATTTTTTCTTTTATTGTACGAAAAACTTACAAAATAGAAACAATGAAATACATAGAAAATTTCATCGTACGATGAGACTTTGTACTGAATGCAATAAAACACGCTTGTTTGTCAGTTTCGTACGATGAAAGATTTGGTATCGTACAATACACAGCAGAACAAAAAAGATTGACGAAAATTAAATGCAAGTGGTATTAGAAATTGGTTCTAGCCCCACGGTGAGCACCAAAAATGTGAATGGGTTATTTTATTAATTAAAAGTATTTAGAAACCTTTTAATTAATTGATTTGATTTGAATTGATTTAAAATAGCCTTTTATGCTCAATCAATTGAATTAATTGATTATTTGATGATTGATTTAATTATACAAGCCAATTGATTTAATTACTTACATAATTATTCTAGCATATTTGTTTGAATTAATTAATTGAAATTAGGGGCACTTAGTTAGCTAGACCAATTTTAGGTGATTACAGCTTGTACAAAAAAATATTCTCATCAATCTTGAGTGTGTTATAAATTCTTTCCAAAAGTGGCTCAAAAAATAACTATCGTTTAGATCAAATTATGTTTTTCATACACAAGCATGGTATGGTCTTGAAAAGGTGACTTTTAAAAGCATTTTTTAGTAATTCATATTGAAAATAAATTTGAATCATCTAGGCATTCAAATAAATTACATATTTGGAAAAAAATCTTCAAGTACTACAATTCCTATTACTGACTTTTTTTAAGATTCAATCTTTAAGTGCTTCAAATTTTTAAGTCAATTTGGATTAAATTTGAAAAAATAAAGAAAATAGTTCCATATTTTGGGCGAAAAGTGGACTCAACTTCTTTTTTTCACCCATTAGAGGGTTAGTTCTTTAGTCCCTCCAAAGTACAATGAATCTTCTAAAGGATGCCAAGTGTTTCATTCATTGATGTCTAATGATCAAAGACTCCCAGTGGCCTTTGACTGCTTGATAATGCACCAGTATGCTTCATTGATTGTCTATCTTAAAATTTGCAGGCCAATCTTAAACTTCAATGGTCACAATGGCCTTGTACTAGACAAAGAGGCAAAAATTCAATGTCTTAGCTTCTCTAACAACCTCCTTTACAGATCCATCAGATTTAATAGTGCCAATATTCTCCTCTTAGACTCTACATATGCAATCCCAAGATGATATCCATGCTCATTTATTATCTATAGAGGCATTTTCTCTACTTTGACAAAAGAACAATCACTCAAAGCCATACTACATATGTCTTTTCTTCTCCATCGACTAGAGAGGTCATTCATTGTGCTCATGTCCCATCACTTCTAAATAGCGATTACACACCAAGATCAGATCTTGGATCCAATTTATCTAATCATAGGTTCCTACAACCTAACCCTAGTTTTGTTAAAGTTTTGTACTCCAATGATGTAATCAAAGTTATGCTTGAGCTATAAAAGAAAGTCTATAACATATTTTCTAGATCTTCTCCTTGTTTCTCTTTTAGAAATCTATGCATTCTTTAACTATAAACATTGTCTTGCTTTTACATCAATAAAATTGCCTATTTACCTCTTTTTAGAGTCAACTATGTTGTGCAAGTTTCTTACCTTTGTATTTGAATGTGTTTTTCTCTATTTCTAAATTATATGATTTTCTTAACATCGTATAGGTATTTTTGTGAATATACCCTTCCTTCCAGCGTTGTTGTAAGACCTAATCTTCATGTGTATCTTTGTAAGTTGATAAAGATCGAAATATGTGTAAGTTTGGGTGGTATGTTGATGCATTATGCAATTATAGGCAAGGAAGATCAACATCTAATCTAGTGCATCAGCTCCATTTAACTTTTTGCTTTCTTTCTTATATTTCCCTTTGTAAGTTGTTAGATTAGGTTAGAAGTAGGTCTTCAAAGTGTTGTGTTGGTTCAACACTACAACCTTATTGAAAAGGACTTTGGTCTTCTCTAGAGAGTCTACCTCACTTGTTGAGGTCCCACACTTGGAGGTTGTTTCCATGTTTCACAAGGTTGCTTTGGAGTCAAACGCCAAGAAGGTGCAAGATTTTGTGACAATAGTTTTTGGCACACCCAATGGTACAAATCCTAAAGAAATATTCAAGAGTGCCTACTACTTGGATGGTTTCAAGAAAAGATATTTAACATCCATAATAAGGATTCAATGTTTCTCTTAACATCTCAACCTATAAGAGCCTCATCTTCAAACACTTGGAGACTCCACTCTCACATTTCAGTTTCCAAACTAGACCTACATTTCATGCCCATAATATAGACAAGGGCATCTTCCAAAGGTACCTTTCAATATTCCTAGCTTCCATTTTCAATTTCTAGGAGAAGTAGACTTCAATTTTCACCAGTTAGAGGTACTAAGAAATTAGTTGACCCATCTCATAGATCTCATTCTACTCCTCCACTTTTTGGATTATCACAACCTAGGGCTCCATAAACTCATTTAAATAGTCCATATGAATATCCCTAGAAATCAAATTTTCGCTACCTTCAATCATGGAAGCCCTCTCATATTAGCCCAAAAGAATGATATACAAGTGGCTACACTAAAAAGTGTACCTTATTTCACTAGTGAAACATATACTCCCCATGTAGATCACATCTAAGAAGTTTTGAATATTTACAATATCCATTATGTCAATGAGGATAATGTTGTAGTCAGAACCTTAGTTGTGCCATTTAAGGGAAAATCCTTGTAGCAATATCAAGGTTCGCCTCATTACACCATGCATAGTTGGGATGACTAGGGGAAATATTATGCAAACACTTTAAAGATAAGAGTGATCATCTATCACTTATGAATCAGATAACTACAACCAAAGAGTGCCTCATGAAGTCATGGGAGACTTTAGTTATAGATTTCAAAAGCCATGGGATAGATTCCCTACTTCCATAAAGCCAAATCCAAACCATTCTTTCTTTCACTACCTAAAGGCTCCCAATAGTCATGAATTTTCTATGATACAATCAATGGGTGGAGATACTCTACCAATTGCATATGATACAGCCATCAGGACTAAAAATTATTTAATACAAACTAGGAAAATGGATCCATTGCCTCCAATTTCATCATTTCTAGAAGATCCTACTCAACAACCTCTATTGGCCCCTATTCTAGTTGCATATACAATTCAACCATATACATATTCTCAATCTTGTAATGAGTTTCAAGAGATGAACACCATGACAGAGAAGAAAACTTCTCTATTATAAAACCTTGGAAATAAGGTTGTGACAATAGAAAGACAACAATATCAAGGGAGAAGGCCCTACCAAGCACAAAACCAAAATTACTCACAAAATAGGCAACATCTTCAAGGACAAAATACATGGAGCCATACCAAGCCCTCAAATAGTGATGCAGACCATAGTCAACTATCTTACCTCTTTTTAGAGTCAACTATCTTGTGTGGGGTTTCTTGCCTTTTAATTATATGATTGTATTAACATCTTATAGGTATTTTTGTGAATTACCCTTCCTTCTGGCATTTTTGTAAGACCTAATCTTCATGTGTATATTTGGAAGTTGATAAAGATAGAAATATGTGTAAGTGTTGGTGGTTTTGTTGATGTATTATGAAATTCTAGGCAAGGAAGGTCAACATTCTAATCTAGTGCATCACCTTTATTTAACTTTTTGCATTCTTTCTTCTCTTTCCCTATTTAAGTTGTTAGATTAGGTTAGAAGTAGGTCTTCAAAGTGTTGGGTTGGTTTGACACTACACCCTTATTGGAAATGAATCTGGTCTTCTCTGGAGAGTCTACCTCACTTGCCAAAGTCCCACACTTAGAGGTTGTTTCCATGTTTCACAAGGTTTCTTGGGAGTCAAATGCCAAGAAAGAGTGCAAACTTTTGTGGCAATAGTTTTTGGCATGCATGATTGTACAAATCTGAAAGAAATATTCAAGAATGCCTACTACTTGGATGTGCCAGGAAACAATCTTCAACATCCATGCTAAGGATTCAATATTTCTCTTAACATCTTAGCCTATAAGAGGCTCATATTCAAGCACTTGGCGACTCCACTCTCAAATTTTGGATTCTAGACTAGACCTATATTTCATGCCCTTAATATAGACAAAGGCATCTTCCAAAGGTACCTTTCAATATTCAAACCTTCCCTTTTCAAGTTCTAGGAGGAGTAGTAGACTTTCATTTTCACCAGTTAGGGGTACTAAGAAAGTAGTTGACCCATCTCCTAGATCTCATTCTACTCCAATTGTTAGATTATCACAACCTAGAGCTTCATCAAGTCATTTAAATAGTCCATATGGATATTCCTAGAAATCAAATCTTTGCTACCTTCAATCATGGCATCCCTTTCATATTAGCCCAAAAAAATTATATACAAGTGGCTACACTAAAAAGTTTACCTTATTTCACTAATGAAACATCCACTACCCCTATAAATCACATCCAAGAAGTTTCAAGTATTTGCAATGTCCATGATGTCGGTGAGGATAATGTTGCAGTCAAAATCTTAGTTGTGTGATTTAACATAAAATCCTTGCAGTGGTATAGTACTTCACCTCAAAACACCATTCATAATTGGGATGACTAGGGGAAATATTATGCAAGCACTTTGAAGATACGAGAGATCATTCATCACTTTTTTATGTAGCCAAGGATGGTGGATCCAATGAAGGACAGTCCAAACCTTGCAGCCAACAGAATTACACAGTGGATTAATCAACAATGCAACACAAATTAATTGTTTAACATTGATTTTCATTAACATGCTCGGCTGTAAGGCCTTCCGGGTTAGGGCCAATTACAATCAGAAAACAATTCTGCAAGATCCACAACCAGATCCAATACAATCTCAGCTAGTCCAACTCTGAAGACAATCAGAAGCTGATGTAAACCCTAAGGCAGATCTAAACTTGAGCTCGCAAGCCTCCAAGAAATCTCCTTGTTTCCAAGTATGCAACCCCTAGCTCTACTACAAATGACTATCAAATTATAATCTGATCTGTAAGAACATCAAGAAATTTTCCACAACTTCACTCTCAAGCTTCACCTCTGAATTCCAGATCTACTAAGTTCTCCAAGTTCTGATCTCACAAATCTTCTGTCCCTAAACATCTACCCAAGCCCTCCTTAAATAATAATCGTCAGCCACAAGTCAGTTGGACGAAACCCTTAACTCCCCAAAACAAATAATTAAATGTCATACAAGTCGGCTCACAAATGTATACAAACATTTAATTCTGCATGTCGGCCCAAGACAATGGCTACCAACAATTAATTCACCAAATTGGCTCAACAAATCACATAGAACTCCAGTCTGTAAGTTAGAACTACCAAGCGACAGTAAAATCACCGAGCACACCAGGCATCGCCGAGCACCAGTATCGATCGAGCACCATAGGCATGACCAAGTAACACTTTCATCGAGCGCCAGAGACTTCTGAGTTCCTTCAATGATCGAACTTCCTTCAATGACTGAGACCATCTATCAAGGCTGCAATCGAGTAAAACCGGCCAAAACACAAACACTCCATGTAGTTTACTAAGGACACAAAATGCCCCTGCCTTAAACCTTGGATGCCCCTACATCAGACACCCCAAGTTCCAAAAGATGTTCATATGTGAGAAGAACATCTTCCAGGATTCAACACATAAATCCCGAACTGGTTCTTCACATACAAGTCCTCCACCTTTTCTGCTTGCAAAGTCTTCCACTTCAGCTTCCTCTGTCTCTTCAAGTCTTTTCTTGACAATGTACAGGTCGGTTCTCCATACTGATCATTCATTTTCTTTGGATCCACAATCTCAATTTGGCTACCAATACTTAGGCTTCTCCTACCAAGTGTTGTATCCATCAAAGGCATCAATGAAAACTTCCTGTCATTCTTCTCAACAGTAAACACATTTCTTACACAATCATAAATAGCTCTGTAATCATATTGCCAAGGTCTACTGAGCAATATATCACAACTATTCATCTTCACAATGTCACAAAGCACAAGATCCTTGTACTGGCCAATCTGAACATCAATGAAGCATTGTTCCCTAACTTCCAAAGCATGAACATCTTGTAACCAACCAATCCTATAAGGACAAGGATGTTTCATTCTACTCAAACCAAGTTTCTGAACTAGGTCCTCAGCAACAAGGTTATCAGTACTACCACTATCAACAATAACATCACAGAGTTTACCTTCAGTCTTGCATCGGGTCCTAAACAATTTACTCCTCTAACAAGGTTCATCCTTTGTACCGAGCAATGTTCACCGAAGTAGCAAGTTCTCTGATTTAGGTTCATTCTGAATGTTCTCATTCATCATAGCAGTTCATCGGTCAACCTTCTTTTGTGTACACTCAAAAGAACGATGTCCTTCCTCTCCACAGTTATAGCAAGTACCCTTAAAGATAACTCTACATGTCTTCTTCTTTGGTTCCATAGGTTTCTGTTCATCTTCTGCATCAGTTGGCTTATCCTTCATTGAGTGATCAATCTTTTCTTTCCCTCAGGAGTTGTTAGGTCGTTTCCTCTTCAACTTAACTTCTGCCTTCAAAGCATACTGATAAGCATCTTCAACATAATCAATCTTCAGCATACCAAGCTCATCTTGAATATTGAATCTTAGACCATTCACATACCGAGCTACCTTTTCCTTACCAAGCTCTCAGTGTCCAAACCGAATAGTAAGTTTTTAGAACTCCTTGGTATAATCTTCAACAGAAAAATCCTTTTGTTTCAGATTCTGCAACTTCTTAAACAAGTCAAGCTCATAGTCAGCCAGTATGAACTTAGCTTTCAACTTAGTCACCATCAATCTCCACCGATTGATCTTTGTTTCACCTTCATCCTCTGGGTCTCTTTGTAGTTCTTTCCACCAAAGAGCAGCATGTCCTTTCAACTTTGTTTGTGCTAATCTCACCCAAAGAGGATCTTCAATTTCTTCCAACTCAAAGAAATATTCAAGATCACCAATCCAATCAATCAAATTGTCGGGCTTCAAAGTACCATAGAAAGTAGAAACTTCCATTCGGTAATTACTAAACCGAGCAGCAGGTCTAGGCAACCGAGCAGTTTTGTCCTCACCAGATATGTTCCTCCAGTCATCACCACTAGATCTAGCAGTTTCAAATTCTTCCACAGCTTCTTCATAGCCATCCTTAGTACCAACATTCTGAGGTATACCAGCAACAGTTCTCATGATCTCGACGACCATATCATTCTTCATCAATTCCATCTCAGATCTGAAATCTGATTTCACCTTCTTTGTGATCCTAGATTCAACAGTATCACAAAGATCTGAAATAACTCTAGGGTCCAATCTTCTCGAAGGCATCCTTAAAGATAAGAGAAACCCTCTGCAACAAACCCTCACCGACCACCTTGTGACAATTTCCAAGTTGTAACAAGACGGATCTCAACCTACAATCTTGTAAACAACTAGGGCACAATTTCACAAGTTCAGTGCTTCGGATCTGTAATTTAGATTGTGCACAATCTTTGCTCCAACAAGATCAACTTCGCAAGATCATCCTTGCTAGGTCAAGCTTCTTCTTCCACAAGATCAAACTTTCGCTCCAACAGGAACAAACCTTCACTCTAATACCACCTGATGTAGCCAAGGATGGTGGATCCAATGAAGGACAGACCAAACCTTACAGCCAATAGAATTGCATAGCAGATTACTCAACAATGCAACACAAAGTAATTGTTTAACACTAATTTTCATTAACATGCCGGATTGTAAGGCCTTCTGGGTTAGGGCCAATTATAATCAAAAAACAATTCTGCAAGATCCACAACTAGATCCAATACAATCTCAGCTAGTCCAGCTCTGAAGACAATCAGAAGCTGATGGAAACCCTAAGGTAGATCTAACTTGAGCTCGCAAACCTCTAAGAAATCTCCTTGTTTCCAAGTATGCAACCCCTAGCTCGGCTACAAATGACTATCAGATTATAATCTAATCTGCAAGAACATCAAGAACTTTTCCACAACTTCTCTCTCAGGGTTCACCTCTGAATTCCAAATCTACTAAGTTCTCCAAGTTCTGATCTCCCAAATCTTATGTCCCTAAACATCTACCCAAGCCCTCCTTAAATACTAATCATCAGCCACAAGTCGGCTAGATGAAACCCTTAACTCCCCAAAACAAATAATTAAATGCCATACAAGTCGGCTCACAAATGTATACAAACATTTAATTCTCCATGTCGGCCCAAGACAATGGCTACCAACAATTAATTCACCAAGTCGGCTCAACAATTCACACAGAACTCTAGTTGGTAAGTCAGAACTATCGAGCGACAGTAAAATCACCGAGCACGCTAGGCATCGCCGAGCACCAGTATCGACCGAGCACTGCAGGCATGACTAAGTAACACTTTCACCGAGCGCCAAAGACTACCGAGTTATTTTAGTGACCGAGCTTCCTTCAATGACCGAGACCATCGATCAAGGTTGCAACTGAGTAAAACCGGTCAAAACACAAACACTCCATGTAGTTTATCAAGGACACAGAATGCTCCTGCCTTGACCTTGGATGCCCCTGCATCACTTTTGGATCAACTAACTACAATCAAGAGAGCACCTCATGAAGTCGTGGGAGACTCTAATTATAGATTTCAAAAGACATGGGATAGAACCCCTACTTCCATAAAGCCAACTCCCAACCTTGCTTTCTTTCATGACCTAAAGGTTCCCAATAGTGAAGTTGCTATGATACAATCAATGGGTGGAGATACTCTACCAATTGCATATGATATAGCCATAAGGGCTAAAAATTATTTAATACAAGCTAGGAAAATAGCTCCAAGGCCTCCAATGTTGTCATTTCTAGAAGATCCTACTCAAAAACCTCTATTAGCCCCTATTCTGGTTGCAACTACAAGTCAACCATCCACATCTTCTCAATCTTCTAATGAGTTTCAAGAGCTAAAAACCATGTTCGAGAAGAAAACTTATATATTATAAAACCTTGGCAATAAGGTTGTAACACTAGAAAGACAACAATATCAAGGGAGCAGGCCTTATTGAGCACAAAATCGAAATTACTTGCAAAATAGGCAACCTCTTCAAGGATAAAATCCATGGAGCCATACCAAGCCCTTGAATAATGTGCATCCTATAGTTTCAAATGGTTCAAAGGAACTTGTTCCAATGTAGAACAATCTTTATCAAGAGCGAGAATGGTGTCATCCTTGCAATCAACCTCATAATCAAATTGCATGGCGAAATGGAGAGTTTTTTCAAACTCTAATTTTTCAAAATGAGCCAAAAACTTTAGGACAACAATATGATCAAAATTGGTCAAGTTTTAGAAGCCTAGCGCACACACAAGAAGAATCTTCTTTTGTCAATTGGCAAGAGTCATAATTATGAGGTGTTAATCAAGAGAACAATGTTGTTGTGGCATATAATATAAGATCAAAAAGGAGAGTAGTAGAGAGTGTTTCACCCTCCATGACAGCTCAAGATTGAACTTCACAAGTAGCCACATGTAATACAACCCTAAGAATAGTAGACAAAGTAGTTATCCCAAATCTAAATCAAAGCAACAAGAAACAAGAGGAGTCTAAAGTAGCTCCAATTCAAAAATCAAATCTTGTTACTGCTAAAGGTCCTTCAAAGACAGTTGGTGTTCCTTTCAAAATAGTGGAACATATGAAGAAGGCTAATCTCAATGTCAACATGAGGGATACCCTCTCCATTCTCTCTCAAAGAGATTTGCTTCAAGAAGCATTAAGGATTTTCAACCAGCCTGACCATACAGTAACAAGCAAGACATCAGCACCGACCAGTTTGGTTCAACCCAAGGAGGAATAAAATTCAAGAAAGTTTAGAAAGCCTCTTTTTCCCCCTTTATTCAAATATTAATTAAACAATAAAGATATTTCTTAATTAATGTGAGGTCACAAATAAGATGAATGAATGATAAAATTGATCAAATTATATGATGAATTTTATGTGTCTACATTTTGCCCCACTTTGAGATGGTGCTACAAAGTAGCGCACTCAAAGAAAATTAAATATAGCACTTAGGAGAAGATTATTAAATTAGGGAAGATCATTTCAAGGAGTAGCTAGGAGGAAAGATGAAGAGTGTGTGGATGAGGATGCATATTGTGTTGATGCAATTTATGTCAAGTGAATGATTTAAACCATAAAAATCAAACACAGACAATGAAAAAACACTCAAGTTAGGGCATGAAATATTCAAGTATGTATAAAATTAAGTAAAATCATACTATAGTAAACCTCTCCTTATGTGGTGCTTTTTTTATTCAAATAGATGTGTGTTTCACTTGAGATTTTGACAGCATACCTCTACTCAATTGTAAGATTAGTGAAATCCATGAAAATGACTAAGTGTTTTGATATATATTTTGATGACAAGATAGAATGAATGAGTAGGATGGGGATGAAGATCAAGGGTGGAGAATGTTTGAGATATCCCCACCTCATGGGATGGTTCCAAGTGACTGCAAGCTGAGTTGAGAAGGAAATGAGTACTTTGGAGTATGGGAAGAGATCTTGCCATAAAGGAAAAATCACACACACACACACACATACATAAACATCCTTGAACCTTAAAAAAGAAGGGTTAGTTAAAAAAGAGTTTTTAATAAAAAATTATGCTTCTATGAGTCAAAGCACTAGTTAGTATTTCCTTATTTATAATAAATTATACTTTATTATATGATCAATTGAATAGACTTAGAATATAACTATATCAACAAGTCTTGTTCTTTATTATAGTTTAAATATTTTTCTTCTTTTTAAAGATACATACATACATAAATATATCCTTAAACCTTAAAAGAGAAGAATTAGTTAGAACTTTTTAATAAATATGTTTGCTTGTATGCACCAACTAGTATTTCTTTCTTTATAGGAAATTCTACTTTATTATTTATGATCAGTTGAATAGACTTGGAATATAACTATGTCAACAAACCTTGTTCTTTATTATAGTGTAAATATTTTCCTTCTTTTCAAAGATTGTTTTTGAAGTGTAATTAACAATATATTTTTTATGACCTTTGTTATTATTTTAAGAATGTTATTGCAAGAAACATGAATATTCGAGATATTCTTAGCAATTTATTTTTTTTACATTGAAATGCAGCAAAACAAGGATGTTAACCCTCACTAATTTAGTGTTTTTTTATTATTCAAGCAACAAAACAAGGGTGTAGTCCCTTACAAACCACAACCCAAATGCGTAAAAATAAAAGATAATTACAACAAGGTCAAGAGAAGATCATTGACAGTAGACTAGCGACATAACTAGTGACCCACATCTAGTATGGGTAGACAACTCACCCACAGCGCTGGGAGAAGTGTGAGAGACTGCAGAGTGATTCTTCTTCCATCGACGAACAACCATCCAAGTGATACTATCAACAAGATTTCTAACACAATATGGTGGGACCCTCAGAGAGAGTCAACATCATCAATAGGACCTGGGTGCTGACAATGTTGAACCTTAGTAGCCACAGGCTGAAGCATATTAGGAGCAGTAGCAATCGGAGAAGAGTTACGTTGCCAAAGGGGACTAAATCAACAACAAGAGGTGGAGGCAGATCCATTGAGACGGAGGAGATTAGAACAAAAGGAGCATCACCCAAGGGGGAGACATCATCAACCTGAAGAGTGTCATTAGAGGAAGAATCAACGATCAAGGCAATCAAATAATCATAATTTGCATTCTTTCACCATGTGGTAGCACCCTTATGATGCGAAAGAGAATAGTATGTGGCCAAATGACCAGTAGAGAAGCATTGCCTACATCTAAAGGAGATGCTCTCAAAATCCAGTGATTGGGTTCATGGCATGTCCCCGACCATGAGAACCACATCACCCAAAAGTGATGTGGAGATGTCAAGGTCAACCAGAATGCAAGCAAAAGTAGATCGGCTCACTTTAGTCGTAGCCTTATCCACCTTTTAAAAATGACCAATAGAATTGCCTATGGCCTCAAGACGAGAATTCTCTCAAAAATGAAGGGAAAGATGTTAGAATAACTGAGAGGGAGGTGAATCAGTTAGATTAGTTATCCTACAGTCCCAAATACAAAGATGTACCTTATGAAACAATTCCAACAAATTATGCAGCTCGATAACATAAAATATCAATCTGGTTGTCCAGTTTACTGATTACTAGTAATTATCCTACAATGATTACCGACTAAATCAACTATGCAGTATGTAAAGTATGATAGCAAAACAATCATCACAAATAACACATAACACAATGATTTAATGTGGAAACCCTGCTAAATGAAAAACCATCTAGGACCGGTAACCTAAAATAATTCACTCTTTTGAAGTGAGCTCGGTGAAGAGCCAACCCTATTAAAAGTTACAATACACACTGTTAGGTGTGACCTAGTTAGAGGATTTATCACTAACAGTTAACTTTTGATCAGCATTCACTATGGGGTCAACAAGATAACACTTTACATTCAACAAATGTCATAGGGTAGAACATAAAACTATTAAGTCCACTCGGTTAAGAGATTTTCTGAATCAATGGTTAAACTGATACAGTACTGATCTGATTCAAATACAACTCAATTGCAAATATTCAGATCTATGCTAAGCCCATACAAATATCCTCTAATCATTAATCAATTCACTTCCTCAATATTTCTCAACTTACTTTCACTCGGTAAATGGTTCTCTGATGCTCAGTAATGTCTGCAATCTCGGTTCTTTCACTAACCAGTTTGATCAGGCATGCATGAATAAAGTCTTCATGCGAAATCTCTGAAATCTTCTTCTTTCCGGCATGTTTCAATAATGAAACTCATATCTTTTATAAAGACAAGTAAACTATTTTCATATCAACCATTAGATTTTGTCGCTTAATCTCCTTCGTCGATTTTGCCTCTTTTACCTTCCTCAGCAAATGTGTCATTAACATGTTTGAATCTCGTCCTTTAGATCTTCTTCGAATTTTGTCAATTGTGGATCTCATAACAAACTTCATCCTTAATCTCGAAATCATAACAATTTTCAGCTCATCAAAATCAATCGGTTGTTCTTAGCATTTAATGTTTTCATCC
The DNA here is from genome assembly GCA_027943335.1 of Chamaecyparis obtusa. Classification (NCBI taxonomy): domain Eukaryota; kingdom Viridiplantae; phylum Streptophyta; class Pinopsida; order Cupressales; family Cupressaceae; genus Chamaecyparis; species Chamaecyparis obtusa. The sequence goes on from BSBK01005884.1 coordinate 632,127, forward strand.
ATAATCGGTTGATATAAAAATGCGTCAGTGATAACTAGTTAAACTAGCTCGATTAACACTGTCAATCGATATACACTACACTAGCTCGCTGTATACAGAAATCTTCAATTACCAACCACATTAACATGTTCAATTTCAAATCTCTTCTTCATAGTAGATTAATGTAACATGCTCAAGTCAACAATATAAAGTCATAGACTCATCAATAAGTTACCCAATGTTTTCCTTGTCATTATGTCATATCCATCTTTTTCTCGTGTAAATATCTCAGTTCTTCATCTTTTCTTTCTTCAACAGATATTCAGATGTTTGTAACCAACATGATAAGTACTATCAAAACTAGTTGACATCAATGACAACATATTGACTGATTTAATCATCTTACATATCATTTCAGTAGCTCGGTGATCTCTAATCACTGTTCCTTCAGTTCATTCAGATATTCAATCAGTTGTAGTTCATCAAAAGATTTCAAAGATGAACCCACACTGAGCAATTCAATAACAAGGTTAAAGGAGACTGTTCAGGGTTTGACTGTGAGAGAGTGATTCCCCCACATCTATAGTTTGCTTAGTATCAAATTACATTCATCCTAAAAATAAAAACATTAATAAAAAAAACATTTTGCACAAGGGAAGAGCTCGATGTTACTCGAAAATAATGGTCTCCAAGACTCTGAGACCCAACTATGCAAATTTGAAAGGGAGTGCCAGAAACTAGCAAATTTACAAACCAACCCACATTGTAAATAGAAATCCTCATTTTCCACCACTTTTGCACCACAAACCACCACAAAGGAGGTCTTGGAACAAGCAATGGAACAAGCTTTCACCTTCAAAGGAACAAATTTAGAAACCCCAACATGACTCTTTCCACCAACAACAAAGATAGTGGTGGGGGGGAACCCCAACAAGTAGAAGGCCATCCACAACCAACCGCAGGGAAAAAGAGCCAAGGACAACACACTCTGCTGCCCCAACACCTTTTGAAGCCAGCCCCAAAGATGACTACAACACAGACAAGGGAAGCGAAAACCTAGGTTTCAAGTTCAAATTACCACCTAAGCTGGAAACACTAGTGGCAGCCTTAGACAGCGCGGCAAACAGCATGCTTCAAATTTTTTAGCAATTTAATGTTGTACTTATGTTATTATTAATTAATTATAAGATTCTACATAAAGAAATATTATTGTTAGTGACCAAATAGATTATATTTTCATTAGGGGTTATCATAATACAATGGTACATTGTATTCCTTTTAGAGCTGATTTTATTATTCTATGTATACCTAGGGTTAGGATGGTCATAAATCAATGCAGGTATTGATATTGATTTATAAATGAGAGATTTTCCTCTTATCATTTGAAAATATGAAATTAGTTATTATTATGACTTGAGGATAAATTATTATGCACTATTATTTGGCGAAGATTACAACAGTTTAATCGTTAGCTGTTTTGGTAATGGAAATGATTATTCATTATCACCTTATGTTAACGTTTTCTTTAGACTCGTGCTTTTTTTGGTTATGTAAAGTTTATGGAAACATTGTGCGACTGAACTATGCTTGTCTTCAAGTATATATGCATAGTTGCATTCACGTGTAATGTTAAACTTCTTTGATTGGTTAGAACCCTAATATGCACATTAATAATAAGTAGATTGAAGCTTTTATATGAGTGCTACTACAAAAGAATGGAGAATATTTGGGAAGACAAAATAGAGCATGAGAAGGGGCTGTCACTAGAGGAGATAAAGGTTTTGGGAATGAGTAGAAGATTTAGAATGCACTATGAGTTACAGTTGAGAATGTTAAGGATGATGAAGAATAAAAACAATTTGAAACAATTGAGAATAAACAAACATGCCAAATTGGCCACAACTGAACAGGAGAATTCCGACAATATTAAAAGCTTTGAGATATAAGGTCCAATTGCTTTATTCCTAATTAAAGACACTTTGATAGTGCACATTCATAGATGCACCAAAAAAGGAAGAATAGAATGTCCATGAACCCTATGTACAAGTATAATTTGAACAACACTAACTCGACCAAGAGAAAAGTATTCCAATAAAATACATCGACATAAAGAAAAGGAAGTAAAGTTCATTTATGGGTTCAAAACACTCGGTACCATATATACACCTAACTACATGCTTAGACCACAGAGACGTAGCTTCTAGCTTGAAAGAGCACCCCATACCCTTGTAGGGAGGCACTCTATGTACTACTATGACATGTAGCATTCATGCCTTTAACTGATTTGAGGCCTGAGGAGACTTGAAGGACAAGTCAACCAATGGATTCTAAGGCATTAGTGCAGAAAGTATTCAGAAGAAAATAAAAAAACAACAAAAATAAAAGTGTTACACCAAAGAGAATACGTGACTGTAAAAACATAACAGAACTGTGGCTGCAAGACTGCATTATGCAAATTTCCATACAACGATAAAAAAGATCAAACATTCAACGACATGAAGACCCTCATACTTATTTAAAGAATGGCTAGTATACACTAATATATTGGAGAGGAGGTTAACTAATATACAATTAATTATAGGAGAGGACGACAAATTGAGGTCAAAGCAGCTACAAGAAATGCAACTGCTCATATACCCTCATTTCATAGTCTCTGTTTTGTTGTCTTCTGCAAGTACAATTAAACAGCGACACTAAAAATGTTGACACTATTGAAACTGTGCAGCATAGATTGTGAATACAGACAGCACGGTGTACATCCACATGTTATTGAGATTATCCCAACACTGGTTGTGAATGACATGCCATTAAGTTGTCATGCTGAGGGAAAAAGTGTCAATTCCTCTTGGATTGCCCACCCAACTAGACATAAAGCTACAATATATCTGGAGTTGTGTAGATGACTTGAGACTGACAAGTACGATATGTGCTGAAATGGGTACTTTTTTGCATTGGATCAAACTGACAACTCATGAAATAAATCATAATTGCTAAGAATTCAGATTCAATGTATTTGATGGTTTAGTGTTTATTCTATCCTGAGGATTAATATATGTAAGGTTATGTACAGTGTCTCATCAATTGTAAAGAAAAATAAAAAAATATTGTATTTGGTTTGAATTCTCATAACGACAATTTGGCGTGAATCCTTTCTTAAGGAGTATTGTTGTGTAAGCTTGGATATATTTTTCTATACACCGAAAATTTTTACAACAATTCGCTTGCATTGATATATAATTTAAGTTTAGATATGAAAATAGGAGTAAACTAGGACCCATTTTAAAAGGGATTTTGCATTGTTTCAAATTTTGAAGCTGTACCAATAGTCCCTCAAAACCCGCAAAAGCTAAGATTCAAATATAGATTCACTGAATTTACAAATCAGCACAATTTAGCTTATTCTGAATCCTGATAAATAATCCAACCCACATAGATTTACTCAATTTGTTTTGGATGTGTAACCTGCATACTGAGAGTGATTATATAACAATATAGACTTCAATACCAAGAAGAAAAAGTTGGGCTTAATCACACCAAACATAACAGCATACTTCCAATTACCTTTACAATACAGTCATAACCAAATTTTCACTCCCTCATTATCTAAACATCACAAAAATGATTACATAAATCTGCTGTTATCCTGTTGATCAGTATACGCAATATTTGAATATTGCCAAGAATCGAATGACTCTTAGAAAAAATGGATAAGAAAGATTCAAGAAACAAATCCATGATTTTAAGGACAAAACGGGTGGTTTACTTGGCATATGTGAACAGCTTCCTAGGCCTGCAATCCTATCAAGGCCTCCACCAAACAGACTGCTTTGAACCTCAAAAAATCAGTCTGAGTGATCATCTAATGAGATAATGACACATTTTTCTTGTGTCGGGATGGTTACTTATATCTTTAAATCATTATGGCTTCCAGCTAACAGATTGCCTGATACCTTGACAAATCAGACCAAGTGATCTTCCAATTAAACTTACTAGAAGGAAAGCTATACCTCGGCCAATTCTCTGCAAAACATCTCTTAATAGAGGCCCCACAATATCAGAAATTTCCAAATATACACTGTAGTAATACCTCCTGCAACCAAAAAATGTTGTCACTGAGATGAAATCTATACCATAGGACAGAAATGAACCAGTTAGATTGTAATATGATTTTCAAATAACTGCCATCAAAGAAAGATGTAATTAAAATGAAGAAGACAAAGATAGTAAATGAGCACTGGCATGCATGATATAATGATATATTTGAATAAGATATCATTCTGCAAACATACCATCCCAATAGAGCCCTCAATTCCTTTGTCCTTTTCATCGGCAGCAAAACCTGAGTAATTACTATGTCTTCTAATGGTTCCTCTCCTACCAGTTTTAAATATTTCATTTTCTTCCACAATCTATACTTGGAGCTCTTTGTTGCAGGTGGAGTTTTAAGAGGGACTGTTTCAAAAGTCCACAAATTAAGCCGATCCTCATAAATGGCTACCACAGAAAAGAAGTTATCCTGTAACCACCTGCTTAGAGCAACCTGTACAACACAATAAATCCAATTAAGGACAAGCCTGTAATCAGTAAAGCTAATATAAGAGTCACAAACCATTATCGTTCCTTATTTACCAATAAACACCTGTTAACAATACAGAACAGAAAAAAAAAAAGCATTCCCCTTACAATGTACCAGAACGTTAGTTCTAAAAGACGGAATATTCAGCTATATCCTATGTTCTATTTCAGACGTTCAAATGCCTCTGCAAAATTTCTAAATTTTGGCAACATCCATGTAGGGCTTATGGCACATAAACATTAAAAATAAATGATCATACAGATGTCAAATAATTTCAACTGATGACAGTTTCATTTCATTCTGCAAAATTATTAACACCATTTTCCTTCTCACCTTAGAAGCTGAGGTTCCTCCAGTTTAAATTCTTTAGAAATTGAACAAAGCATCACAATCAGTAAAAGAATTCCAAATATGTAAAGGATTATAGAATTCACCTCATTTCGAAATCTTTCAAGAGCTCGTGTTGACATGTAAGAGGGCTTAACCAAGTTAGTCAATTCATCCTCGCTTGAAGTGGACCTGTCCATGGATATAACTTCCAAGAAGAAGGTTGCAATTCCATCGGCTAATTCAATAACCAAATCTTCCAGAATATTAACACCATGCTTTACAAGGAGGTCGTAAGAACAGCAACTCCCAGCTCTGCAGTAGAAATTTTATCAATAAACTGAATTCACAGACACAAGATCCACACTGTAACATGCAATATAGAAAAGCTTTTATGATACATTGTATTCATTATTCAGTCTATAATTTAGTATGGGGATGGGGGCAGCATTTTGAATAGGATAGAGGGCTAAAATAAATACAGCTGTGGCTATATTACATATGCAGTCACCAGTACAGCTGTGGATGAGTGGTGGACATGTGTGGACTCATACCATTCTTGTCACATGTTGACTAATAATTAGACTGTTTATTAATGCTCTTGTACATCATGCTTGAAACAACTTTGTTAAATGCATGTTACCTCAATTTTTATCAAAACTAAGCATTTACATATACCTACATTTTTCTAGGGTTTCTCATATTGAATAAACTCAAACAAATTGAAACAAATAACATTGAGATATGCAAGAACATTTGATCTAGGATAATCTCTTTGTAAAACAGGGTGTCACACTTAACAAGCCTCCCATAGTTGGAAAATTCGGACTTGGCAGACCAAAAAATTGGGCTCGGACTCAGACTGAGAAAAAACTAGGGAAAGGACTGGGCAAAAGAAAAAAAACTGTAGTTTTACAAAAAGAAACTAATGCATTAAGAGAACATAAGAGCCATAATTGAAGCATTACACGTCATATGATCTTCAAACACCCAATATTTGAAATTTCATCAAAGTTTCAACTTTAAAATGTATAGCAGCAGCACAAGTTTATAAATGTTTACAAAATTACATATAATGACATGTCCAAATGGGCAAAACAGCAAACTAAAGACTACATCTTCCTCTTCCCTCTCCTAATATAACTCAAATTTTTCAGGCCTTGAACTAGTAGGTGCTGAGGTATCTAAGTCAGGAGTTGATTCTTCTTCTTCAAGATCAAAGTCCTCGTCTTCGTCATCCTCCATTTCATCAAAATAACCCAATGTTGCTGCTTCTGCTCCTCTCTAATTTTTCAAGATCTTCTTCAGTAAGGAGGACATCATCGCTATCATTTTGATCACTGATGGTCCAATCACCATATGGATCAATTTTGTCCAAGTCAATGGACTCCTAAAACACCCTCCACCTTTCTAGTAAAGAAGAAGATGATTTTAACATCTACAAGGCTAAACATAGCCTATGGGAAGCCTACCGAATTCAATAAATCAGTTATTTTCCTATGCAAGTTGATGTTGAGTGCCCCCAACTTCTCAATATACTCACTGAATAAGTTATGCCAAGAGCTAGCTGTTAAGATATTCATAAATTTGTCCCTGATGTCCTTGTAAGCAGCACACTCAACAATAAAATGTTGTTCCGTTTCTACATTCCCAGAATTACAAAATGTACAAACTCTCTCTTCCCATGCCTCTTTTGGCCTTTTCCAATGCCCAGTCTCACAATGAAGTTGATGAGAGTTAGTTCTAAGTTGAGCAATAAGAGTTTGTGTTCTTCATGAAATATTGGCCCCTATGTAAGCTTTTTGAAGTTGATCATATGTGAGATTAAACTTGTTGATATAATATTTTTTCTTCCTTCCAATCCCAATAACCCAATTTCTCTTGTAGAACTTATCCATAATGAAAACCTTCATTTCTTTGTTATTTGAGGGGCACATATTGAAATGAATATTTCATTTACCCATCCACTTGATGTTTCGTTGCATCCATGCCTTCTTCCTTTTGCACAATACATCATTGAAGACAACCTTGAGCTATCTACCTTCTTCCATTTGTTCCATTCTTAATAGATAGCTTATGAGACGCACCATAGCAATTGCTTCAATAGGAGCAGCTCCCGTTTCGCTTGACATGATATCATATGGAACAGTACTTCTGATTTTGAACTTGCTTGCAATCAAACGTTTTTGGATTCCCTCTATTTGTTTCCACTATGATACTGGCGTGCTACTGGCCCAAACTTCACACCCATAAAGAACAATTGGCAAAACTAAAAGACCAAATAGAGTTTGAGTAGTTTTTTCAATCCCAAAACTCTGCCACTCTACACCTATTTTGAAGAGCATAAAATGTCTTCCAACCTCCTAAAGTTCCTTTCTTTCTGCACCCTTCTCATCTTAGATTCTTGTTGAAGTCGATGTCAAGATATTTGTAATCTATAACTTTGTCAAGAATACTGCCTTCAAAATAAAACCTATGCTGATTTGGTTTTTTGCTATTAGAGAAAACCAAGACTTATGTCTTGTTGATATTAACCTGCATTCTCATCATACTACAAAAACATTCAAGGGTAAATAAATGTTCTTGCAAACCACAAGCAGATTTGGCAATCAAAATGAGATCATCCGCATAAAGGAGCAGCCTTATTAAAAATTCTCCCAACTGAATACCCTCACCATTTTGCATTTTTAACCACTCTTCAAGTGTGAAGGAAAAGTGCAGTGTCCCTTAAGTAGTTTCGACTACAAAAGAGGTTGCCCTATAATCAAGGGTTTTCATGGTCAGCAAAGTGGTTAGGGGAGCCAACCAAGGGTTGTGGAGCTTAGCAAGGAGCTTTACAAGCCATTCCAGACAGTTCGAGGCAGTCTCCTGGCGTTTAGAACGATCCCTATTTTTTAGGAGACTGGTAGATGGTTCAAGAGGCATTCTAAGTCATTCTAGATGGTTGAGAAAGTTTCCTAAATTTTAGGAAGGGGTCCTATTTTTTAGGAGGGGACTGGCAGTGGCCATGTTATATTTAGACATCACCCTTGGGCTCGTGGCAGCATTCAATTTTCAGTATGGGGTTCAGGTAATGGATCCAGTTTTAATTTACATAAATGAAAAGGGATGACTTTATAATATAATATTACATTAAGTACCCCCCAAGCATGCATCCCTAGGAGGCTTAATGTTGTTTTAAAAGGTGGTCATTTGATTAATGAAGAATAAGATCCTTGAAGAGGTTTGAAACTCTTTAGGAGGGAAATAAATTTAAATAAACTTCATTGAAATAAAGGGAAAACCCTAAAAGGGCCAATTAGGGTTTGGAGTCGATAAAGAAACATTTGCATGCTTCATTCATCATTCAAGCATTAATTTTCACAGCAGCAATTTGATATTGAGCTCTGCGGAAGACTTTCAACAGCAAATCAGACTTCTACAAACGAAAACACCACAGAAACTTGTGGATTGGACGAAAGCACAGTAGACTATTGAGGGGAATCCATGAAGGGTTTCTATTTACAGTCCAGTGGATCATTTGCAGGGTTTCAATAAATCATTGATATGCAGATTCAATTTCAATAATACAAGTCAGATTGATGTAGTAGACCTTGGAGTAGTTTAATGTTCAATTTCCAATAGCAGTGCCAGTAATAAAATTGGTGAAATTGCATCTAATGCCTGGAAGTTGCATCAGATTTAAGGAGACATCGATTGAGAGCAGAAATCAGATTGAAAATACAAATTGCAGATTCAGATTTGATGATTAAATGATTTGCAGATTTGTCTATAGGAAAATCGTCCCAGCAGAAAGTGCAAATCACAACCTGGAAGCTAGGGTTTGTGGGTAATTCAATTATTCATAAATGTTGTGCAAATCTAGCGTTACTTTCACCTTGTAAAAAGACTTGAGTTCTCCAATAAAATCACCTCTTGGATTACCACTAGAATTTCGGGTATGAGATTTTTGTTTATGGGTGCTTCCAATATTTGATTTGGATTTGCAGTTGTTGTCCTTAATTAACTAGATTCATAAGTTTATATCATACCTGCATATTTATGTTACTTTGGGTTTCAAGACTTGTTTCATTGCATATGCTTCATGCTTAAACATTCAATTATCATTGAGATTGAGAAAACAAACAAAAACAATTGCAAACCCACACAAAAAACTTGATCTACGTTCATTAAAAATCAGACAAAAACAGGTCAGCTTGGGAAGGGATCTTTTAGTGGTATCAGAACATGATCCTGCCATCCTGAGGGTATTGTTATTATTTCTATGTATCCTAGAAAGATTGAGCCATACAGCTATTATACCCACAGGAGAGCACAAGAGCAATTAAATTTTGATATAGATATTCTAGTAGGTGCAGTTATGGGTTACATTCATAATGGTAGCAAGAGTCCCTGCCTGTGAGATAGACAGAATTAGCAAGATGATCTAGATAGACATGCCTTAGAGTGGATAAGTGGAACCCTTGACAGATTGGATTTGGATCGCCCTAGGGATAGGTGTGGCAGGCAGGACAGGTCAATATTAGGTGCAGGGAGTTGTGGGCGTAGAGATGAGCCACTCCATTTTTTGCCTAGAGATGAGCCACCAACAGTTGACCCATTTGAGGACATGGAGTTTCAGGATGTTATGGTGGCTCGTGATGAGTGGGCATGCCTTCCAAAGCATGTTAGACATGTTTTTCCTGTACATCAATATTGTGCACAGCATAGAGACAGTATGAGGAACCATGGTGATAGGTGGCCTAGATAGCAACATAATGGTGACCTCAAGCGAGCTACTAGAAAGCTCACTTTATCTTCCTTTGATGGTAGTGGGAAGATCAATAAATGAGCCTAGGTGCACAAGCTTGACATCTACCTTTCAATTAAGTCAATGCATGAGGGCGAGGCTATTCAGTTTGCAAAATTACATTTGGATAGCATGGCTTATGATTGATGGCATCATGGTTTGGTTACCCAAAACCATGGGCTCACTCATTCTTACAAGTAGTTTATTGAGTAGCTAGTTGCCAGACTGGACCGTAAGGATGTTGAGTTGTACTACAAGGATTTAGCACTATTGTGACAGACTAGACACGTCGAAACTTGTAGTAATGAGTTCAAACACATTGTTGTTACGGTTCCAAAGATGCCTAATAGACGTGTGGTTATGTTGTTCATTGAGGGTTTACATGATAGGTTACAGAGTTTGGTCAAGGATCTTAAGGCTAGGACTTTGCAGGAAGATATTCAGATTGCCTTAGACCTTGATACCTCACCACCACCTACTTATCAGTAGGACAATAAGTTTTCCAAGAGCCCCAAGCCTTTTCAGAGGTCTACTACGCAGCATGAAAGCATGCCACCTCCCCCCAAGATGGATCAAGAGACACATAATGAGTTGAGGAAACTTTGCTTCTCATGTAAGGAGCCTTGGGAGCTTGGACACTAATGCTTTGGGAAAGGCGAGATGCATCTCATAGAGGTTGTTGCTGATGTGGATGATGAGAAGATATAGGATACAGGTTCAAAGGGAAGTAGTGTTGAGGGTGAGTAGGAGACTCCGCAAGTAGAGCTTGGAGATGGCAATGCATTAGATACATCCAATGGTATTATCGCCACCCATTCAAGAGTCCCTAGATATCATCCCTTTCGGCTGAAAGGCCTGACTAAGGGACAGTGGTTGACTTGCCTTGTGGACAGTGGTGCTACACACAATTTCATAGATGAGGCATTAGTTGCTAGGCGTGGGTTACAAGCATAGGACTTCTTTGGTTTTAGTGTGACAGTTGTAGATGGTTTCACTATGCAGTGCACTAGGAGTCCCACAACTGAGCATACATATGGGTGACTACACCTTGGCCGATGATTTCTATGTTGTAGGTCTTGGTAAGATTGATATAGTATTGGGCATCTAGTGGTTACAATCACTTGGTGGGTACATACACGATTTTGAGAGGATGGAGTCCATATTGAGAAGGTAAGAAGGTTGCGCTGAAGGCTCTTTCTGATGGTGGGCCTATGGTGGTTTCAAAACATGGGATGGAGTCCATATTGAGACATGGAGATGTTTCTTGGGTGACATAGTGCTTCATTTCATCCAAGTCACCTTCACAAGACAAGAAGCCATTTCATATAGATGTCCTAACAGTGTTGGACAAGCACAATCTTGTATTTGGTGATATTCCTCCTGGGAGACCTCCAGACCGTGGGTTTGAGTATGTGATTGAGCTTGAGGAGGGCACTAAGCCTATGGTTACCACTTCCTATCATTATCCTAAGAAATTTAAGGATGAGATAGAGAAGACTATCCGTGAGCTACGGGATATGGCTTAATTCTAACCCCTTTATTTCTTTTGTGTTCTTGGTGAAGAAGAATGTTGTTGTTGACGCACTTTCGAGGAGGCCTACAATTGCTACACTTTGCTCTATGAGTGAGATTTCAGCAAATTGGAAGTCCAACTTTTAGTTAAGTATTTCAAGAATCAGTTTGCATACGAGATTATGGATGGTTTGACTCAGGATGATAGAGATACGGTACTAGATGATGTTATATATTATAAGAACGGGAATTATTTGGTACCTGGATCAAAAATGAAGGTGAAAATCTTGTGCACCATCCATGACACAACACTTACAGGATATCCGGGGTATTTCAAGACATACAGGAAGGTTAGAGAGAGATTCTCATGCAAGGATCTCAAGGATGATGTTTTGTGCCATGTACGTGTGTTTTTGGTCAGCAAAACGAGTCAAAACATACTTTCCAACAAATTTGCCTATTCCAGAGAAAAAGTGGGAGAGTATATCAATGGATTTCATTATTGATCTTCCAAGAGTTCAGGGGAAGGATTGCATCTATGTGGTTGTGGATAGAATGACGAAGTTTGCACACTTCTTCTCTATTGCAACAGACTTCACAACATTACAGGGGGCAAAGCTATTCTTTTGTGAGGTGTTTAGACTCCATGAACTCCCCACGACCATTGTCAATGACCGGGGAAGCAGGTTTACAAGCATCTTTTTGGCAAGAGCTATTCCGATTAGCAGGTACAGAGTTGACCCCTAATACTAGTTAACACTCTCAAATGGATGGTCAGACGAAGATAGTTAATAAATGGGTTGAGGGTTATTTGTGTAACTATGTTTTGAATCAGCAAAGGCATGGGTGTGATGGTTGTATTTGGGCAAGTATTGTTATACTACTACATACCACATGTCTATTGGTATGACTCCCTTCTGAGCATTGTACAAATATGATGCTTTATCATTTGTGGACTCGGCGTTGGGTGATAGTAGAGTGTCAAAAGCTCTGAATTGGCTATAGGAGAGTTAGGATATCCTTAAGGCACTTAAGAGGATAACATTTAGCATGCACAGAGTCAAAAGATGTATGCAGATCAGCATCGGGCTGAAAGGACATTTGAGGTTGGAGACATGGTCTTCTTGGGCCTACAACCATATAGATAAGTACACTCAAGAGGAGTGGGACAAAGAAACTCAAGCCTCGATTTTATGGTTCATACAGAGTATTGAGGAATATTGGAGAGGTGGCGTATGAGCTTGAGTTACCTTCTGAGTGTAAAATACATAATAAAGTCTTTCATGTGTCTTGCTTAAAGAAGGCTTTGGGATAGCATGTTGTTTCTTCACCTAATTTGCCTCCATTAGATGAGGAGACTCGTTTTAAAACCGGCAAAGTATCTAGATGAGGGGGAGGAGATAGCAAACAAAGTGATCAGAGAGTATTTGGTAGTACAATGGAGAGACTTGCCTTTGGAGGATGCCATGTGGGAAGGAGAAATCTTCAACATCCAACTTTGCAATTTCTTGTGGGCAAGCCATCCCGAGGAGGATTGTAATGCCCCTTAAGCAGTTGCGACTACAGCATAGTTTGACCTATAATCAGGGGTTCTCGTAGGTCAACGGAGTGGTAAGGGGACCCAACCAAGGGTTGTGGAGCTTAGCAGAAAGCCTTACGAGCCATTCTAGACAATTTGAGGCAATCTCCTATTTTTTAGGAGGATCCCTTTTATAGGAGAAGACTAGGAGATGGTTCAAGAGGCATTCTCAATCATTTCGGATGGGTTGAGGCAATTTCCTAAATTTTAGGAAGGGGTCCGATTTTTTAGGAGGGGACTAGTAGTGGCCCGAATATATTTAGACATCACCTTTGGACTGGTGGCAACACTCTATTTTCAGTTTGTAGTTTAGGTGATGGATCCAAGAATAATTTGAAATACTTAAAGTTATTACTTTAATATTTTATTTTGAATAAATTAAAAGGGATGACTTTATAATATAATATTAGATTAAGTGGGCATGCATCCCTAGGAAGCTTAATGTTGTTTTAAAAGATTTTGATGATTAAATCATTTAAAAATTTGTCTACAGAAAAATTGTCCCAACTAAAAGTGCAAATCGCAAGCTTGGAAGCTAGGATTTGTGGGTAATTTCATCATTCATAAATGTTGTGCAAATTTGGCATTACTTTCTCCTTGTAATAAGACTTGAATTCTCTCATAAAATCACTTGGATAGCATTGGAATTATGGGCATGAAATTCTTGTTTATGGGTGTTTCCAATATTTGATTTGGATTTGGATTTGTAGTTGTTGTTCTTAATTAATCAGATTCATAAAATTATACCAGACCTGCATATTTATGTTACTTCAGGTTTCAAGACTTGTTTCATTACATATGCTTCATGCTTAAACGTTCAATTATCATTGGAATTAAGAAAACAAACGAAACAAGTTGCAAACCCGCACAAAAACATTGATCTATGCTCATTAAAAATCAGAAGAAATCAGGTCGGCTTGGGAAGGGATCTTTCATGAAGGTTGTACCGAACAAAGATAAATCATTGGGTCACTTCTGGGTCAACCTATTTCTATTCTTCATGTGAATGTTCTGAAGTAAACTCCAAATCCATTCAACCAAAAGCACTACATGGCCGGGACAAAATGGGGATGGCTATCTTTTGAAGATTAAGCAAGCCAACACCATAATTCTCCCACCATAAATCTACAAAGAAATATTTAGAAATAATAGAAAATTCGAATTGAATAAAAAATATAACAATCATTATCAAGTTTCTAATTTTGTCTTGTAGTATTGAACAAAAATGTTTTACCTAGTTGTTTTTCTCATGTCAATTGCTTGTTGTGAACAGAAGAGGGTCTCCCCTCTGCACCTTGAACAATGAACATTTCCAAATTCATAAATAAGAATTGTCAGACTCAACAATGAACATTCCAAATTCATGAATAAGATATAGCAAATTTCAAATCTCACCTCCAAATCATCAAGAACTTTGTCTCTCAAGTCACGGTTAGGTGTCATCTTATCAATGCATCTAACAACATTTGTCATGACCTCCTCATCAGCCCTAAATGAATTAAAGAAGTAAAATTTTGGGTTCAAGTAGGCCAAGGCATGTATTGGTTGGTGGAGTTCGTTTGTCCACCTATGATCAATGATGCACCAAAGGATTTCATGTTTTCTTGAATTTTTGCCATAGTAATGTGAAATGGCCTCTTTGGCCCTATCCATGGCCTTATAAATGAAACCCATTGGCCATCCACCATACAAAGAACCTTTACTAAAGAAAATGTCACCTAAAAAAATGAAAACAAATTCTGAATTATTATAAAATTAACCTCTCAAAAAAAAAAAGAGCAAATAGATTATCTTGTATAAAGTTTAAATTTGTGTTTGTTACTTACCTTGATCATTTCCTCTCCACTTTTGTTGAACCCATCATCAAAAACAATACTATCTTCTATAATGTCTCCTCCGTGCTAGGCCATTTTGACGCTCGTTTAGTCTATCTCCCCATCCGGATAGGCTAACGGCTTCTTTCAGAGGATGTCAGCCAGTCACAGGCTTCAGTGGGCAGATATTTTTTATTTGGGATCCTTTTTCTATAGTTTAGTCACTTTATGTCTTAAGTCGCTTTATATTAAAAGTAACTTAAAGTGACTTTAAGTGAGCATACTTTATCCCGCATTGCTTAATTTTTCGTGCTTTCCCTCTCTTCAAGGTTATAAAAGCGTAAAGTACGCCTTGGCATCAACACCATGAGATTTATAAATTATAAAAAAAAAATACATCTAGTTGCTCACGTGACTAGCTACATTTCCAAGGACGCAAACCCTTGAGAAATATCTAAGAAGTTGGACGTAGCCTTAGCATCTCGACAAAGGTGAGATCATTCAAATTTCACAATGGAGCTTAAAGAATGAGTTAAGGAATTAAGTTCTATTCATCTGCATTCTTGGCATGAAGTGCAACATTTAAAGGATTCGATATTTCAGTGGTTGAAGACATCCAGACTACAAATCAGCCTTCCATTTCAGAGTGACGTTATCTTTTGAAATCTGCTAATTACTTGGTGATTGACGTGAAATACGGGCCAGTCAAACTGCTAGCATTACTAGCGTTCCATTTCCTGTGAACGAGTCTTGATGTGGATACAGTTTGGAAGGGACTATCGTTCTGGGTGTTAAGCACAGACACAGTGTGTTATGTATTGTCGGCATAC
The DNA here is from genome assembly GCA_027943335.1 of Chamaecyparis obtusa. Classification (NCBI taxonomy): domain Eukaryota; kingdom Viridiplantae; phylum Streptophyta; class Pinopsida; order Cupressales; family Cupressaceae; genus Chamaecyparis; species Chamaecyparis obtusa. The sequence continues at coordinate 647,533 of BSBK01005884.1, forward strand.
GGGCAGAGAAGAGAGACGGTTGCATACACCAGTCACGCCCATTCCATTTGCTACGACTGCTTGGTAATAAGACAGGTGGATTATGATACCGGTTCTGGAGACATAAGTCGCGCAAGAGAACACAGCCAAGTCGCGTGGTCAAGGTTGGAAGTGACGTGTGCGGGAAGCATCACCGCCACCCTTACAGAGTAGTACCCCTCCCCGTGCCTCAAGTTACACGTTGCAGCCAATATCCGCACCAGACACCGCCAACAAAGGGATTTGTGTACGCCCAGGATCGGTGCATACACACACATTTGGTGATTTTACGTCTAGGTTGAAACTTGTAAGTTCAAACTTGAAATTTGACTGAGACTTCTTGTATTTACTAAATATCAATAAGATATTATCTCTGCTACATCTCTTTATTTGGTTAAACTAAATGTTGAAAGGCTCTCAGCATTAGAGGTTTAGAAACATTTTGTTATGTATGTATTTATCACCACCGATATTGGAACTCGAAACAAACGCATATACATCCCTTGCAACAAACTAGACTCATTCTCCAAAGATCAATATTTTTTGCAATCACCATTCGGTTCAGGCAGTCAAGATATTACATCTTTTTCGCCTTAGGTTTTTTAAAGAATGCAAACTCCAACCAAGCATCAGACACAAACATTTGCTTAAGATGAGGAATGACACCAAGAATGTTTTGCAATGTGAGATGGCTAGCAAATCATGTCACTCTTGGTCGCACAAGGTCCTTGTCATTTGTGTGTTTTCTCATCAAAGAGAGGACCCAAGTATGGTTGTAGATGAATTTGGTGACACTTTTAGCATCTTCAATCACCCTTTTCACACATCCAATCTTCCCAATGTCCTCTAACAACAAGTCCAAGCAGTGTGCAACACAAGAAATCCATGTAATTGTGGGATGCCTCTCCATAAGCATTCTACCTACAGCTACATATGCAATTGTGTTGTCTATGATAATATGGACAACATTCTCAACTTCAACTTCCTAGATCACCCCATCTAACAACTTGCACAAAGTCTCAGCATTTTTTATTTGATTTGAGGCATCAATAGACTTGAGGAATAACATTGCACCATTAGAAGCCACCAAGAAGTTGAGGAGAGTCCTATTCTGTCCATCCATCGGATAAAATGCTTCCTCTTTTTCTCCACAAATTATTCTAATCATCAACCACAACCTGTGTATTCTTCATGGATTTCTCTAGCAATGGCCCACTAAAGTCTTTAGTTGTTGGGGCCTTAAACCTCTTGCCTGCAACTGTAAATGCGGTAACCAAGCCTTCCCAATATAGGTTGTTTGCCGCATTGAAAGGGAAATTGTTGTAGTACCAAACATTTGTTGCTACTATCCTTGCTTGCTCATGTTTTTCTCTATTCCATCAGGTATCTTCAAGTGAAGGTTGTGCTCCTAGAAAATTGTGTGGAACAAAAAAATTTGGGTCTGATGTAAGAGGAGTCCGAGTCTCAGTAGCCTCAACCTTATTGTCAGCAATAGATGAATTTAGTTGACGGATGCCTGGACCTCTACAAGTACGACCAAGGGAAGCCAAAGAGGACACATTCGAATTCATTACAGCTATCATGGCTTCTTTTGGTTTTTCCCTTTCTTCTTTTTGCAATTCATACTCAGCGAGGAGGGTCTTCATGTGTCTAATAATTTTTGTAGTTCTATTGGGGCAGCCTTCCACATTTTGTCTAGGTATTTTTGAAAGGTGGTAGTTTAGTCTATTAACTCCTCCTGTCATCCATTTGCCACATTCAGTGCAAGTCACCTCTCCTTTTTCATTTTTCTTTACCCATACGCTCATGCTTCATCTTTTTTCCTTCCTAACTTTGGGGCTGCCTTTCGAGTTGAAGTTGAAAATTGATGTTTTAACATGAAAAAAATAAAAAAATCAATACAGTTTTGTACAAAATCAACAAAAAACTGATAATGAATCTTCTGAAAAAAATAGTATTCAAAAACAAGATAAAAATGAAGGAAATAAATTATGAAGGGAAATGGAAAAAAATTTGCTAGCATTTCTCCTTGTTTTTCAAGATTTTTTTGATTTATAATAAATGGAAATGAAAAAAGAGAGCAGAAAAATCCTTTACCTAGATCTCTTTTGCCACTTTGATGTTGTTTTCTCACCCTCTTCAAACCCTACAAACCTGTTTTGAGAAAGAATAAATAACAAATGAGAAGAAAAGTGAAAAAAAAAAAATCAATTTTTATAATGGTTGTGCGTTTTAAACCTGCAACGAGAGTCCCTTAGGAATTTGGGAGTCCCCATGATGAATCTCTGCTCTTAGACTCACCTGGACTTGACTCCCGAGTCCATGGCAAGTCGACTCGGCTTCTCATGGACTCATGAGTTTGTCCGAGCCTGAGACAAGTCAACTCGGGACACTCATGGACTCGCGAATCTGTCTGAGTCTAAGGCGAGCCCAGTGATTTTCCAACTATGATACCTCTTAATTATCCATCCTTAGCCATGTGATGTGGTGTTAAGTACTGCTTCCCGCTCACCTAAGAATGACAAGAGGTTTAGCTTGTTATGTTGCAGTCCTACCCAGTCAATTAGGGACAAAATAACTAAACTAGAATATGAACCCTCCCCTTAGTCCAACCCTCACCTTTCCAAAAGAAATATTGCCATTGCAAACCTAATTTATCATTATGACAATCACATCAAACATATGCCCTCCTCATATCATACATACACACTCTGTGTTAAAAATAACAATCACGATGACGAATTGCCTAAAGCTTAAATAAATATTGAATTAATCATAAAAATCATTGAAATTCAAAATTGCGGAGATGAAAATGGAAGCATACAGAATTAGTTACTCCTCGTGACCTCATTTTCATTCCTACAAAAAATGTACCAAGGAAATTTCCACAACTGATTTAACCATAGTTCCACCAAGTTTCTTGATGGGAGAAGGGGGGACAGGTTTTGAGGATGGGGGTATGGGAGGCTAAGTTTGGGGACAGCAGGGGGCCAACAGCAGGGGGGCAACAGCAGGTGAGCAGTGCAAATACATATAGCAGGGGGCCAACAATGGGTTGATGTAGAAATTAAAAGTGGAAAATGAGTCATTTGATGATCCTGGCATAGAAATAGTGGGGCGTGACACTAACACTCAAACTGAAACAACAAGTTCTAATGGTAGTTGAAATTATGGTTGTCGTTCTCAAATCCTGCAAAAATGGGCCACAGGCCCCTTTGATCCAAAGTCACCTTTAAAACAATTTGCATCTAAGGTACCAACAAAGCCGGGGACAACTGGGCACACTAGAAAGTGGAAGTGCAACATGTGTAAACTTGAATGGTTTGGCAGCATGACTAGAACTAGTGCTCACTTCCTTCTTGTCCAAGGAAAAAGTCTAGATCTATGTAAAAAGCAGGAAGGGAACTTGAAATATAGGTCTGAAATATTAAAGTTATGGGGTTGTAATGAAGAAGAGGTACCTACATCTGCAGAGTCTAAGGCCACCAAGTCCATCCAATTCAGGGACAGTAGAGCCTAAGGGGAAACATAAGATAAGTAGTCTTGCACCTTCACAACCATTGGCAGATTTATTGAGCGTAGAAGAAAGGGATGAAGTAGAAGACGCCATTGGCAAATTCTTCCTTACCAATGGCATTCTATTCCATGTGGCTTGCTCACCTTATTGTAAAGAAGTTGTAGGAAAGATAATAAGGGTCGGACCATCATATGTGCCACCAGGAGAAATTAAAATGAGGGCAACAATCTTGGATTAGAACTATTCCAAGATTAATATTTTTTTGGAGAAAATGAAGAGTACTTGGGTCACAATTGGATGGAGCATAGTGATGGATATGTGTACAGATATTAGGCATCTTCCACTCATCAATATCATGGTTAAATCTATAGAGAACCCTTATTTCTTTAGGGCATCGCAAGGATGCTCAATTTCAGTTCCAGATCCTCAAAAAGATTATATAGAAGAAGATGGGCCACAAATGTGGTGCAAGTAGTGAGGAATGTGACCCATGTGTGCAAAGTTACACGGAAGTTAATTGAGGCAGCCTATAGACATATTTGGTGGAATCCTTGTTGTGTGCATATCATGAATAATGCACTTAAGGACATGGATAAAATCAGCTAGATCACAACAATTGTCAATGATGTTAGAGATGTGCAAATGTTTATCTACAACTACCACACTTCACATGCACTCTTTAGGTCCTCCAAGAAGAAATTCTTGAAAACCATAGACTCTGTATACATCATACCTTTTTCTCTTGGAGAGGATGCTTGAGTTGCTAGAGCCATTGCAACTAATGGTTAGGACGGCATAATGGAATCAATGGCCAGAGACAAAGACATAACAGGGGAAGAGGGTGAAGGAGGTGGTGAAGAGTGATGTCTTTTGGCTAATGACAAGTATGTTTGTCTCCATCATTACTCTAGTCATCAAAGTAATTAGATATGGGGATTATAATGCACCTTCTCTTGGAGAGGTGTATGAGAGCATTGACTCTATGCTTGATCAAATGAAGGTTGTTGTGTGTGAGAGGGCCCGCACTGCAATTCTACACCGAGCATATTCAACTAATCATTCATTGCAAATGGGGGAAGCTCAACACTCCCTTACACATTGCTACCTATGCATTGAACTTAAAGTGATATGTGCAATGGTTCGGCAGAAATACACCTATAAGAGGAAGGCATCGCTTGAAGCTTCTCATACCAATTTCCTCTCAACCTCCTCTTTAGTAGTGGATGCCAATATCTCTTCCTTCAACATTTCCACTTCTTTGTGCTTCCACTAGTGACCGATTTGCCAAGGTTCCTTGCATGGGAAGCAAATTTCTTCTCTTCTAAGCTTATTTATTCTTGTTCCTTCATTTATTGCAGTTTCAAGATACTCCTTAGTTCTTTTATCCAGAGTATTTGCTTGTCTTCTTGCATATTTAGGTTCATGTGTTTGGGTTTGCCACAATCTATAGATGCTCCTTTTATTTGGTTGGGCTCTTCATCAGATTAAACAATTCTTGCATCAACTCAAAAATAGACTTATCAACTATAGACATCTTTTCAACCTCATTCTAGCAACTGTCCAACAAAAATGAAACTAAAATGGACATGCAAATGCTGGTCACCAACATACAAAGAGATATGAACACCTGAAACTCTTATCATGCAACCAAAAAACTCAACAGGTGTTGACCAACAAGCTGGTAAGCTCACCAGCTTTGATACCACTGAACAACAGCCCTTCATTTTTTTTGGAAATTTGCAATATAAGGACAACTTGACATTGCAACAAAAGTGTTTCTTGCTGATAAAAAATCTGGTTGGAATTGTTCAATGATCATTCAATGTTCTGTTACAACATTCTTGAAAGTTTGACATTTCATACATCGCATTACAACATGAAATGACAACACAACTGTACCAACAATCAAAGCATCAACATACCTCATATACGCAACATTCCATAACTGTTCAGACTCGCTACAGCAGGGTAAAAAGGTTGACAGTCATAGATTTCTGCTAATAAGTTTTTAGTATTTTACTTATAGGAACACAGCTGTTCATGAAATCATAGAAGAATGGGCATACAATATAACATCACATAAGGACATATTTATTGAATAGAAAAATGATCAACATATTGTTCGACTTTTCTAATCAGCAACTCCAGGTGGCTAAAAGTGTGCAGGGGCAAGGTTCATAAACATTATATAGATAAGCCATCATTGCTGGGTTTGTTTCCCATTATCCAAAAACTCCTTAAAGCTTCCTCCAAGCCATACAAATTACTATCAGCCTTCGCGAATGGCCCAGGTGAAAGGTCCGAAATAAGATATTATTCTTAAGTTTTAACCTTGCTGGAGAGTCCCTAAAGGGCAGGGATGGCTGCCTTCTAAAATTCATGATAATTTCTTGCAACCTCCTTTGGCTCTATAAAATATGGTGAATACCTACAAGACTAGGGTACCCAGTTTGATAGAGAAATCTGATGGAAAAACTGAGTTTAAAGCTGCACAAAAACATATTTCATGCCTCCCAAACCTGTACATCCTGCATTCAACTAATTAAAAATCTTCCACATTTAGATTTATGTTTAAAAAAAATTTAAAATTTAAATATAAACTAAAATATATATTCAAATCCAAATATTTTAAAATAATAATAAACTAAGCAAGATTAAGAGCTCTGCTAGGGGTTGGTGAGTCCTCAATTTTCCTTGCTTACCTCTAGTTAGTCTTTTATGCTCTTGATTTCCTTGGTCGGTGATTTCTCCATCAATGGCTTCTTGTGGAGGAGGGAAATTATGATGTTGCACATGGCATTCCGTACGGTCAAAGCTATCCTCTAGACACCCAACCAACTGGTACTTCACAACCGCACGCCTATGATGTTACTGTACGGTTTGTACTGCTACCCTTGACCACTGAATGGTAACTCTTTCTCCCTACACGTCATACGACATAACAAATGTCATCTCCTTCGTATGGCACAACCATACCGCTTGGTATGGGGCCCACAACAGGCAAACCACTGTACGGTGGTACTATGGTGCTCATACGGCAAGAGTGTGACCATATGCTGACTTCTTCTTGCCTAGCGTACGGTCCAAGGGTCGTACAGCCTCAATTGATCTCCTTCGGTGCGGAATCTGCAGTCAACTATTCTCCTCCGACGATCTTTCTTCGTGCGCGAACAACTCTAGAATTATGATGCGAAGGGAAACATAAATATATTATACCGTGTAGTGCAAGATAAACAATATAATTAGATTGACACAATTTGGCACAAGAATAAACACCAGATTGATAGTCGCTGAATCACAAAAGATTTTACAAGATTCCCACATGCTAGTAGAAATTCAGATTTGATAATGATAGCACTTCAGGTTACTTCACACAGATCCACAATCTCGAACAACTATCATATATCGTTGCTTATTATAAATTTGTCTTCTACAGAAGACTTCACAAATTTGGAGCACACAATGAAATATCGGAATGATATTTCCACGGCAAACTAGGGTGGCTGTGAACCACCGAAACTGCAACAAACCAAATAGGGAGGATCTTTCACCTCCGAAATGGCAAACAACAAAACTCCAACTGGAATTCATAATACAAATAAAATGTTCCAAATCGCATACCAACAACTTCCTACATGTTGGTCATAAATACCCCTTTGGAGAAATTCCCGAGGGTTTACAAAAGAACGCTGACACAACAAACACCTACGAACAACAATAATAAAAATGGGTCCCTTTATTAATTAATTAAAGGTCCGTTTATAATATTATTTAAATTATGGGACCATTAATTAATTAAAATAATTTCTTAAAATTGGGGACATTACAAATCCTTGTCACCCAAAGATTACTTGTCCTCAAGCAATCCGCAAACTCTAGGATCCCAAACCATGTGCGGATGTGGATAGCTATATCCGCTGAAAGCTCCATGCTGCTTCAGGATCACATGTGCATAATTGGATTCAGTCGAGACGAGTAGACTGCCACCAAGCCTCTGTTGCGCCACTTTGATATAAACATTTATATGTCTGAAAGTAACAGTGTCCCATGGAAGCCAATCATCAAACACATCAGTGCTCCGATGCAAAACCTTCATGCGATCATGCACACCAATCTGCCATCAACCATCAACCCAATTTTGCTTGATCTGCTCTAGTGACTCAACCAAAGTGCGCCTATCCAATTCTTGTTTCTCGATCCTCAGAAGGAAGGTCAACATTGTCAGACCCGAGTTGCACCACTATTATGTCTTGAAATGGATTTCGGCCCAAAGGTGATCTCTACCTAAAGCGAATCTCGACCCAAAGGGGATCTTGACCCGAAGGGGATCTCTGCCCGAAAGCAATCTCGACATTGTCGACCCTGTGTTGCACCACTCTAAATCTCCCTTTGTCCTTGCTTCTGTCAAGGGTTTGAGCATATCCTTCATCACTTTTCCCGCAAAAGAATCCTTGGAGTCCTCGACCAACAGATGCACCTTGCAATCTACCGAGATCCATTTATGTTGTCGCTGGTTCAAGTCCTTCTGCTCCAGGAAGTATCTCAGACTGTTGTGGTCCATCTGCACAACAAGTTTTTCTCCAACAAGGTGTTGCCTAAACTTGGCCAGCGCATGCATGATTCGCGAGAGCTTCTGACTATCAAACGCAAATGGGTGATGATCTTGCATCAGCACGACTCGAATGCTTTCACCGAACGTATCGCACTCTAGCATTGTCATTGTACCAATCAGCACTACCACTGTACTAGTCAACACTGCCATCATACCAATCAACGCTCCCATGTCAATCGGCATTACCATTGTGTCAGTCAACACTGCCACTGTACCAGTCAACACTGCCATCATACCAGTCGTCACTGTCACCATGCTAGTTAGTACTACTGCCACCGTGCCAGTTGGCATTGTCACCATCCCCGTACTAGTCGGAACTGCCACCATGCCAGTTGACACTTCCACCATACCAATCAACACTGCCACGATGCCAATCGGCACTTTACCCGTACCAATTGACATTGCCACCATGCTTGTCAACACTTCCACCATACCAGTCGACACTGCCACGATGCCAACTGTATCCATACCAATCGACACCACCACCATGCCAGTCGACACTGCCACTGTACCCGTATCAGTCGACACTGCCACTATATCAGTCGACACTTCCACTGTACCAGTCAACACTACCATGATGCCAATTGGCACTGTACCCGTACCAATTGACACTACCACCATGCCAATCGACACTTCCATCGTACCACTCGACACTGCAACCGTACCCGTACTAGTTGACACTGCCACCATGCCAATCGTCACTATACCCGTACCAGTTGACACTGCCACCATGCCAATCAACACTTATGTCATACCAGTCAACACACTGCCACGATGTCAGTCGGCACTGTCACCATACCCGTACCAGTCGACACTGCCACCCTACCCGTATCAGTCAGCACTGCCACCATACCAGTCGACACTACCACCGTACCAATCGACACTACCACAATGCTAGTCGACACTGCCACCGCACTCGTACCAATCGACACTGCCACTGGACCAGTGAAGAGTAACTCTCCATCAAGCTTCCGCTACTCCACTCTGATATAAACATTGCCATGCCCAGAGTCATCAGCATCCCACGAAAGCCAATCATAAAACACATTGGAGCTTTGATCCAAAATCTTCATGCGGTCATGCCAATAAAAAGGATCACTGGTAGTGTCTACTTCATGCAGTGGATTGATCAATGTTGTCTTCCAAACAAGCTCCATGCAAGTATCTTCTTCACCTTGCTTTTGTCATGTAGGCTTAGGTTTTCTCCACTTGTAGGGGTAACAACATATTCTTGCATATCCACGTGTGGCTCTTCATCTTCTTCATATAGAGCATCACTCTTATTGTTGTCACCAACTTCTTCATACTTGTGCAAATGTGACTTTAATTTTTCTTCACAGTGCTTATGCTTGAAAAAATTGTTGACCAATCTACATGCCGCAATTGAAGGAATACATTCTAGATTACAAACAGCCAATAGCATAGATATGATAGGTTGGGATATTATATCCATCTCCTCAATACATGAAATCATAATATTCTCCATGGCAAAGAAAATCTTATTATCATGGTGCTCCTTTATCATGACCAAGAAATGATGAAACATATTGCGAATCAACTTGCAATCCTAGATCCAAGAGGAGATTACTTTGATATTTGCATAGATCTCCAGTATGGTAAATCTCCTCGCAAGTGTATCACTATCGATGTCATCCAGGCTCTGAAAGTTGTCAATAATCAAGTGCAATATCTCTGTCAGGGCATCATCATCATACAATGCTTGAGGGGCAGTGATTCTCAAAATCTCACTTAGACATGCTCCAACGGCCAACTTGATTTCCTTGTCATGGTGTCTCAACAAACTGGGTTGACTTAAGGCAACCTTAATCAAAGCAAGGATCTTGTGTATGAATCTTGAAGTTGATTGGTCCACCTTACACAAACATACTTCCAATATATCTAGAGGAAGGTTAATACCATCACTAAGTTCCTTTCCTATCTTTTGTAATGCCTTCAACCACCACTCTCCATCGCCACTAGGCACCAAAGTGTGATTCAGATCCCAAAATCTCTCAATCATCCCAACAGGCTGGCAAGATCACCAGCTCTGATACCACTATAATGTTCCGCACGACATTTTGTATGGTCAAAGCTATCCTCTAAGCATCCGACCAACTAGCACTTCACAACCACACACCTATGATGTTATCGTATGGTCTAGACGGCTACCCTTGTCCACTGAATGGTAACTCTTTCTCCCTTCACGTCGTACGACACAACAAATGTCGTCCCCTTTGTACGACACAACCGTACGGCTAGGTATGGGGCCCACGACAGGCAAACCATCATACGGTGGTACTATGGTGCATGTACGACAAGAGTGTGATCGTACGGTCACTTCTTGCCTGGCGTATGGTCCAAGGTCCATACAGCCTAATTGGTCTCCTTCATTGTGGAATCTGCAGTCGCCTATTCTCCTCCGATGACCTTTCTTCATGCGCGGACAACTCCAGAATTATGGTGCGAAGGGAAACACAAATATATTATACCGTGTAGTGCAAGATAAACAATATAATCAGATTGACACAATTTGGCACAAGAACGAACACCAGATTGATAGTCATTGAATCGCCAAAGATTTTACAAGATTCCTACATGCTAGTAGAAATTCAATTTTGATAATAATAGCACTTCAAATTACTTTGCACAAATCCACAATCTCGGGCAACTATCATATATCATTGTTTATTACAAATTTGTCTTCTACAAAAGACTTCACAAATTTGGAGCACACGGTGAAATATCGGAATGATATTTCCAACGGCAAACTAGGGTGGTTGTGAACCACCGAAACTGCAACAAACCTAATAGGGAGGATCTTTCACCTTCGAAATGGCGAACAATGGAACTCCAACTGGAATCCACAATACAAATAAAATATTTCAAATCGCGTACCAACAACTTCCTACATGCCGGTCATAAATACCCCTTCGGAGAAACTCCCAAGAGTTTGCAAAAGAACGTTGACACAGCAAACACCTACCGACAACAATAATAAAAATGGTCCCTTTTATTAATTAATTAAAGGTCCATTTATAATATTATTTAAATTTTGGGACCATTAATTAATTAAAATAATATCAGAATGATATTTCCAACAGCAGACTAGGGTGGCTGTGAACAACCGAAACTACAACAAACCAAATAGGGAGGATCTTTCACCTCCGAAATGGCAGACAACAGAACTCCAACTGGAATTCACAATACAAATAAAATATTCCAAATCGCATACCAACAACTTCCTACATGCCGGTCATAAATACCCCTTCAGAGAAACTCCCGAGGGTTTACAAAATAACGCTGACACAACAAACACCTACGGACAACAATAATAAAAATGGGCCCCTTTATTAATTAATTAAAGGTCCATTTATAATATTATTTAAATTTTGGGACCATTAATTAATTAAAATAATTTATTAAAATTGGGGACATTATAGAAATGTACTCTCTCATCATTCAAAGATAACATAGTTGTATTTGGATCGAAAGCTTCAATTTTGATGAAAGAGATCAATGCAACAACAGTGGCACTAGAAAAAAGATGGATCTTGCTGGAATAAAATTTGTTGCATGCATGTGAGCACTTAAAGATTCCCTAGTTATTCATTTGATGTATATATTCTTGGGCTCATAGCTCTCTCTAGAAAAGCTAGTTTTGTGGGCTTGGAAGAATAGGAAAACTTAAGAAGGATATTAACTTTGATCTTGTATAAAGGGCATCTTATAGTTGTTTCTATATGAGTTTGACACAATTTTTGAGAGAGGTCCATATTATTTTCAAAATATAAAACTTCATGTAGCAACAGCATGTGGATTTTTATTCTCCAAATGAAACTCCTACGATGATACCTGTTTGGATACGTTATGTGCATTCTTCCTTAGGAGTTCTAGTCTCCTTATGCCTTTGAGACCACTGTCAAATCTTTGGGGTGGCCATCATCATCTCCAAACCTTACTGGCATGTGTTGATTTTTTTTCACCAAAAATGAAAGTACACAGCACAAACAAAAAATAGAGAACACAACACACAAGATTACCTTGGGAAAACCCTCCAACATGAGGGAGAAAAACCCAGTCATAAAAATGATTCTTTCTTGAAAAGTAGAAGTCTGTCTATAGATGAAATGTAATAACAACTAATTATTCATAGTTCATAACTGCGCTCAAAAACAATAAAAATATAGCATATATGATCTCTGCAAAAAACAAGAAGTCTTGTCTCAATACAACTGTGCCAAATAAAACATGTAACCTTATTTTGAAATACGAAATGCCGAAAAGAAGAAAGTACATGACGGTGCACATGAAGAGACGGACTCTTCATTGTTTTTGACAATGAAGAGTCTGTCATTACCAGTGAAGTGGCGCTAGGCCCAGAATACATAACACTTTATTTACTTCAAGCAACTGAGAATATGAAATAATAAAACCGCATCAATATCTTGAACCAACAAAGCACATGAAAGGATAATCGCTAACAATATTTGTCTCTAGATAATATAGATAATTACTGATATGGAATGACAACAGAGTATGAATAAAGGAACACATCACCTTGAAAGGAGAAACAACAACCTGTAACAAAGACGACTATCTCAAATATTGGAGAAAGATATCTTCTGAAGCTATATCATCAACACTCCCTCTTAGCTAGGGAGGTATCTTTCCAAATATCCATGTCATGGAGTCTCTCAACAAGACACCCAAAATGGCTACACCCATTTGTGAAAAATATTGTCACTGAATCTCTCAACGTGATAAAGTCATGGAGTCACTCACATGACGTCCACCATGGCTACTCCCATGTGTGGAAAGAAGCATATACACAAGTGCCCATCATGGAATCACTCAACGTGATGTCGTCGTGGAATCTCTCAACATGACGTCCACCATGGCTACTCCCATGAGTGGAAAGAGCAACATCTCTCAAGGGCTTTCACTTCATATTTCTTTGTCTCAGAGAAATATGTATTTTAGCACAACAACATCTCTTAAGGGCTTTCACCTCATCTTTCTCCATCTCAAATAAACATGCATTTTAGCACATAGAAAGGATCACTAATGTTGAGACTCCCTCTCAACAAGAGTAGCATTCTCCACAACTCCAAGCTTGTCTCGAAAATGTGCAAATTTCACCCGAGCAAGAGGCTTGGTGAGAATGTCAGTTGTTTGTTCATTAGTGCAAATATAACTGAGTTGAATAGCTTTCCTCCGCACCATATCTTTGACGTAATGATATTTGATATCCACATGCTTTGCTCTATCATGAAACAAAGGATTCACAAAAATCTTCACACAACTTTGATTATCACAATGAATCACAGTTGGCTTCAATGCTTGACCAAACAATCTTGCAAGAAGCTTTTGAAGCCACACAACTTCTCAAACTGCTACACATGCTGCAATGTATTCCGCTTCTACAATGCTTTGAGCCACAGAGGTATATTTCCTACTACATGAGGAAATCATGGGAGACCCCAAATTGAAGCAACATCCACAAGTGCTTTTCATATTAGTCACACTCCGAGCCCAATCAAAATCAGAAAAACCTTGTAAATTCATATCTACATCTAAAGTATATCTCAAGCCATATTCAACTGTGCCACGCGAGTATCTCAAGACATGCTTGGCTGCAACTAAATGAATTTTTCTTGGTTCACACATGAACTGACTAAGAGCACTCACTGCATAACAAATATCTAGTCTAGTATTGACTAAATACATCAAAGATCCAATCAACTGCCTATACATGGTGGAATTTACCAAATCAGAACTAACTACAGCATCTCTCAACTTCTCCAAATTTGTCTCCATGGGTGTAGACATGAACTTGCAATCCATCATCCCAAACCTCTTCAAGATATCTATGGTAAATTTCCCTTGACTAAGAATAATCCCATTGGGTCTTTGCCACACTTCCAGTACTAGAAAGTAATGCATAAGACCAAGATCCTTCATATCAAACTCGGAAGCTAAATCTTTCTTCCATTTGACAATGAGACAATCTTCTTCAGTAAGAAATAAATCATCAACATAAAAAACCAATATGAAGGCCTTACCATTAACTATCTTGAAGTAAAGATTGGAATCAACATCAATCTTGGAGAATCCCAAGCTCATCAAGTATTGATCAATCCTTTCATACAATGCACAAGGTGCTTGCTTAAGGCCATTCAACGCCTTCTCCAATCTACATACATGAGACTCCTTCCCATGAATCACAAAACCATCTAGTTGTTCAATGAATACTTCTTCAATTACACCATTAAGTGCAGTCTTTACATCCATTTGATGTAGATTCCAGCCTTTAGCTGATGCAATAGCAATAATAGTCCTAATAGATGTATAACAAGCTACAAGAGCAAACATCTCCTCATAATCTATTCCCTCCTTTTGAGAGAAACCTCTTACTACAAATCTTGCTTTGTACTTCTCGATACTTCCATCAGCTGTATGCTTGATCTTGAAAAGACACTTGGAAGACACAACTGATTTTTCTTTAGGCCTTGGTACAACATCCCAAACATCATTCTTGATGATAGACTGATATTCTTCTAACATAACATCTCTCCAAACTTGTTGATTGGATACTTCCTCAAAGCTAGAAGGCTCGAACTCAATGATATGACTCATTAATGTAACAAATTCTGAAAATTGCTGCGATCTCTTGCTTTCTCTAAAAGTGCCACGAGGAGCTGCATAATTTTCTGCCTCTTGCATAGTTTGTCTTGCCCATAGAGGTCTCTTTCTACCTGTAGAAATGTTACTTGGCCCATCAGTTGGTTCTATGGGATCAGCTGAATCAAAAGTCTCTTCTGGTTCAGTAGACTCCCTCTGAATCTTAGGAGAATGATCAGGATAAATATCCATATCTGAGGTGTCTCTTGTTCTTCGCTGTCTATCTCCATGGAAGATCCTTTTGATATTTTGAAGGCAACTTCCTCTTCAAAGAAAACATCCCTGCTGATCTCAATTTATTTCTCCCCTAGAATGTAGATCATGTAGGCCTTTGAAGACTCACTATAACCTACAAATATTCCTTTCTTGACTGATGGTTCTAGTTTAGATCTTTTATCTTTAGGCACATGAATATAAATAGGACTACAAAAATTCTTGAGTGACTAACTTTGGGTTTGACACCTGTGAAAGCCTCTTCATGAGTCATATTTTCTAATATTTTATGAGGGCTTCGGTTTTAAATATAGACAACAATTCTAGTAGCTTCTCCCCAAAGAGAGGTTTGTAAATTTTGATCATGATTCATGGCTTTGGCTGCTTTAACTATGGATCTGTTTTTCCTTTCAACAATTTCATTTTGCTGAGGGTTGCAAGGGATACAGAACTCCTTCTTAATCCCTGCCTCAATGCAGAAATTTTGTAAGGCTCGAGAAGTATATTCTCCTCCCTTATCGGATCTCAAAACCTTGATCCTTTTTTCCGGACATGTTTTCAACCTGACCTTGGAATTCTTTGAATCTACAAAATACTTCAGATTCCTTAGATTTCAAGAAATAGATCCAAATCTTTCGAGAAAAGTCAACAATGAAAATTAAATAATACCAAAATCCACTCAAAGAAGCCACGAACATTAGTCTACATAAATCAAAATGAATCAGATCTAAAATTCCTTTTGATCCACTTTCACTATTTAGAAAAGAACTTTTAACATTCTTCCCCAATCCACATCCTTTGCAAATGCAATCATGCTCCTAACTAAGCTTTGGTAACCAGAAACCATCTTCTCCATGGATGGAACAGCTTTGAAGAGTAAGTGAGCAAGTCACCTATGTCATGGCTCACTTGAATTGATGGAGTCATGCACTAATGCTTGAATTGGACGAAGAGAAAATTTGCATAAACTCTCTTGACGAATACCAGTCACACAAGCAAATTTGAAGCTAGAGTTCTTTGTCCAAGCAAGAACTTTTCCTTCAGAAAATGCAACTAGATAACCTTTGTCCTCCAATGCTGAAATTGAGATCAGATTTCTTTTGATTCCTGGAACAAACAAGACCTCACTCAAATGAAGAGGGATGTCAGAATCTAGATGAAGAGAAGTGGCTCCAGCACCTTTTACTGAATAGCTCGCATCATCTCCAATTATCACTTGTAAATTGGTTTCTCTTTCTACCAAATCAAAAAGATGCTCTCGATATCCTGTAATGTGACGAGAAGCACCACTATCAATCAACCAAGTGTTGCTGTCAGTTGGAACACTGCTTGAAAGAGCGGAGATGAATAGAAATCCTTTTGAGTTGTCATTGGATTCCTTCTTAGGTAATACCTCATCAACATTTGCAGCAACAGCATGATGTTTAGTTCTTTTTACACAATCTCGAGCAAAATGACCATACTTGTCACATCTGAAACATCTGATGTGAGAGAAATCCTTCTTCTTCTTTGGTTCAAGAGTTGAATCATAATTACTATCTCTATTCCTCTTGAAATTGTCTTTTCTCCCTTCTCTTCCTTTCCCTTTGGATGTTTGAGCAGCAAGAACATGATTTTCTTCATTATGAGAGCTTTGAACATTTCCTCTTGTTGCCAACCTAGATTCCTCTTGAATGCAATCAGCTCTAAGACAATCAAACTTGGGAATTTCAGATCTTCCACAAATGCCTTGGATAAAAGACTCCCAAGATTGAGGAAGACCATTCATTGCCAACTTAACCAGATCTCTATCTTCAACTATATCGCCAATGGCATATAGTTGATCTTTTAACTCAGTAATCTTCATGAAGTAGGATATGACTGACTCTCCTTTAGCCATTTTTGTATGATGGAGTTGTTGTCTTAAGGCAAGAGCTCTTCTGGTATTGTTGATCTCATATAGGTCTTGGAGAGTCTTGAACATGACTCTAGCTAACTTTATCTTGGATATGATTGGCACAAGATGATCCTTTACAAAATCTACCAAAAACTTCATATTCTTAATGTCATTCTTCTTCCACTGAATTTTCTCTACCTCATCGAATGGATATGACACATCATTCTCCATGAAGTCTAGAAAATCATTTTCTTTCAGTGAGATAAGAACTTTGAATTTCCAAGAGGTAAAATTCGAAGCACCATCAAGCCTATCTTCAAACTTTAGACCGTTCACCATCTTTGACGATTTAAAAAAAAAGCTATTCAGATGAGAAGAAAATAGGAAGGCTTCACTACTTGAAGAAATCTAATCCTAGTTTTGCTTAGACCTACTCTGGTACCATGTTGATTTTTTTCACTAGAAATGAAAGTACACAACACAAACAAAAAATAGAGCGCACAACACACAAGATTACCCTGAGAAAACCCTCCAACCTGAGGGAGAAAAACTCAGCCACAAAAATGATTCTTTATTGATAAATAAGTAGAAGTTTGTCTACAGATGAAATGCAATAACAACTAATTATTCACAGTCCATAACTGCGCTTTGAGACAATAAAATCATAGCATATATGATCTCTGCAAAAAACAAGAAATCTAGTCTAGATACAACCGTGCCAGATAAAACACGTAACCTTATTTTGAAATACGAAATGCCGAAAAGAAGAAAGAACATGACGGTGCACATGAAGAGATAGACTCTTCATTGTCTTTGACAATGAATTGTCTGTCATTACCAATGAAGTGGCGCCAGAATACATAACGCTTTATTTACTTCAAGCGACTGAGAATATGAAATAATAAAACCACATCAATATCTTGAACCGATGCAGCACATGAAAGGATAATCGCTAACAATAAAACATCTCCAGGTAATATAGATAATTACTTATATGGAACGACAACAGCACAGTGTGAATAAAGGAACACATCAAGTTGAAAGGAGAAACAACAACCTATAACGGAGATGACTATCTCAAATATGGGAGAAAGATATCTCCCGAAGCTATATCATCAAGAGCATGGTCAATCTACCTATGCTAGAACCTGTGTTAAATTGATCTCATTTCTCCCATTCCAAAGAGAATTACACTACATGTTGGAGATTTTGAATTGTCTCAGGCCCTAGATTATTAAAGTATTCCCTTCATATTTAGAGATTGCCACAAATATGGTAATCTCATTGGAGAATGTTCCACTATTCAAAAGGATTCCCAAATTGAAAAAATGAAGGTTGAAGAGAAAAAGGGTGTACAAGGTTTCATCTTTTGAAAGAAGAAACAGAAAGTGGGAGTAAGAATTCTGAGATTCCAAGCAACAAGCTGGCAGAATTATCAATTAATACTGGTAATGAGGATGCACTCAAAAATACTTGGCCTCAAAGTGGATCTGGAGCAACTCTTAGAGGAGCAAGTAGATACCATAAAAACTCAAATCCCAGGGATACATGGGAAAGGAAAAGATCTCTCTCAATTTACTTTCTCAATGTAAAGAATCAAGATAGTTTCAAGACAGCTCCAAAGTCTCCAGGAGGTCTTGACTCTAAGCAAGAAGTAAAGTAAATTAATCTCTCAAAGACACAAAAGATTTGTTGCCATACAAACTACAACCTAAGCAGACTTCACTGCAAGGAAACAATCCCAGCTGGAAGTTAACTTGGTGGAAATGAAGAAATCCAAGGTTGATTAATGATAATAAGAAAATTCTGAAGAATGCTCTTTTGCAAGAAACTTTGCCAGGATTAACAGATTTCAAGCCATTTTTTTAAAGACTCGTCAAAGCCGGATCAGACCAAGGCTATCACTTTTTGCATTAATTCCCATATATGCATACATTTGTTGCTTTCTCACACATGTATTGGTTTTGAATGCCATCAGGCATGCATATTGTTGATGTCAGTTTTGTACCACTACATAACATATAGTAATTGAATACTTGATATAGAATACCAAACACTCAACCCTCTCTTAAAAAGTAGATACTCGTGAAGCACATGAGAAAAACTCCAAGGTTCCTTACACCTGTGGATACTAACCCAATTATATCGATGTGTATGTGGATACAAAACAAGGATGAGTTTGTGAGATTGAGAACTATCACCCAAACCTTGTTACTTTTGAACATCCTGAGAAACCATGTTAGATCCAGTGTATATATTAGATCGGTTAGTATTGTCCCTTTAGAGTCTTGTACATAGTTAGGGTAGGTTTGTCTTGGACCATTTGGTTCAGGAGAGTAGTTTAGTTTGCTTTCGTGTTTGGCTTAGATTAGGTTTCCTTTCAGTTGTTTAGAGTAGGTTTCTTTCCAGTGGGTTAGAGTAAGTTTCCTTTTAGTTGGTTAGATTAGGTGTTGTGAGGGAGCTCGGTGGTTAATTTGCATCAAGTCATGTGACTTGAGATCTTTTTGCTTCCCTCAGTCAGAGAGCAGTTTTGGTTTTGGAGATTTGCAAGTGCAAAGGGGGTCCATGTTATCACTCGTGGACGAGGTGTGTAGATTTTTACACTTTTGGTGTCAAAACCTAGAGTCCGTCTTGTTCATTTCTTGAATACATTTGACAAAGTTCAGGGGATTGAAGGTTGTGCCTGGTCATTGGTCTATGGTAGGACTTGTACTAAATTTGGGTCAAACGCGATAGTGGCTCTTGAGTTACCTTTGACATGGTTACAACATTTTACTCACACTTAATTGCTCCGAGTTCTTGGTGTTTTGAAGTGAAGTTGGACTTAGTGAAAATCATACACCTACTTCAGCGCCAATGTGGTCTTCCAAACCCTCCACGGGCTTCATTGCCTGCAAGCCAAACAAAAGATTGAAAAGAGAAAGAGATATTATGAGAAAAGCGAAAAAATGAGAATTACTGCAAAATGAAAGGCAGTATCAAAGTGAGAATGAAAGTGAAAATTGGCTTTAAAGGGCATGCAATCATCTGTACCGGTGCTACTAAAAGGTCACTAAAAGTAGAACCGTGATTGTGGTGCCACAGTGATAACTCCGTCGGGGCTATAGACGCCTATTTGTCCGTCGGGGCTATAGACGCCTAACTGGCAGCAGGGCTCTATTTAGGATGCTTTTGAAGTAAAGATATCATAATAGCTAAGTCTAGTGGATCTGAGAGATTATCAAGTTCTTGTTGAGCGGGGAATAAATCATTTGCACACACGTGAGTAAATTATGGTCAGGGTGCTTAAGTTCAACTTGAGAGTTCTTTCCCTTGTTGAGTGCTTGTCCTTAAGTGGATTTTTCAGGTGGGTCGTCCTGAGGTTCTTTGTTTTAAGTTACTTTATTCTTGAAACGTTCAGGAATATTTCTTTGGGTTGATGCTAGATGTTGTGAGGTTTTCACACCATCACCCCAAAGAATTTGGGGACCCCCAATTTTTAAGCAGGCCTTGGCAATTTTCCTAGATCCGGGTATTCAGATGCCTTAGCGAGTTTTGGAGTAACCCAGGGGTTTTGAGACGATAAATTTGCAATATTTTTTAGACTTGGATGAATTTTGGAAAATTGATATAATTGCATAACTTGAACATTTTCCAAAATTTAATTGTGAATTTGGATATTTTTGGGGAAACCTTGTAAATTTTTGGGTGGTGAAAATGGAGATTAAATGAAAAAATTAAATGACCAAATTTGAAATTAATTGCCAAATGGAGATAAATTGCGAAAAAAAAAATTAATTGCCAAATGGAAATTAAATTGCTAAATAATTTTTGGATTGCAAAATAATAAAATTAATTAAATTGCCAAGTGGGATTTTCAAAATTTTAAATGGAAAAAGAGTAAATGAAAGTTGGAAATTAAATTGAATTTATTTGAATTTTAATTGGCTGACAGATTTCGATTTTGGGCTAAGTGTTTGTAATTTAGAAATTTAATTTGGGCCCCTTTGTGTGTTAAATTCAATGTATTTTAAGACCTAAGAAGTGTGAAATTCAAGGTAAGTTATTGGGTCCACAATGGGGAAGGTTTAAAGCTATATTAGAGGCCTACATGACCTTTTTTCAAAATTTCAATTTTAGGGCCTATGATAATTTCGGATTTGGCTAATTTAAACCCATAATTTTTACACTAGGCTGGCCCAATTTTAAATTTAAATTAAATACCCAAGGCTGTGCGATTTTAATTACATTTAATTGGGGTTTTAAATGGCAATTTTTTTATTTTTTTTTTCCTCCTCCTAGAAAGTCGGCCCTGTTTTTTTGGAGGCAAAAATTGATATAAAGGGAGGGCTTGTCTCCTCATTTTCTCATTCATTTCTCACTTGCCTGTTGGCAGCCAAGGAGGAGCTCTTGGAGCAGCAAAGGAGCGAAAATCTGGAGGCTGCTATTGTAGTAGGCTACGAATTTGGAGGAGGAAGCTGCCTTGTCCCTTAGCTGCGAAAATTATAGAGGAGGCAGCGAATTTAAGGGCAGGCTGCTATTGTAGCAGGCTACGATTTTGAAGGTAGGGGCTGCGAAAAATCAGAGATTTGAAGAGGAATTGCGAAATTTCCAAATTTAGGGGGCTACAAAACTGATCCAGACTAGCGAAATTGGAGGGCTGCTAAATTTGGAGAAGGCAGGGTTTGCAAAATCTGGGGGCTGCTATTTTAGAGGTTGCAAATTATCAAACAAGAGGCTGCGATTTTGAAGGGAGATGCTACAAAAAAAAAATCTGAGCTGTAACTGTTAAATCCAGAATTTGCACCCTAAAACCTAAGCACCTAAACACTTAGAAATTCTGGATAACATGGGAACAATCACAAGTTTGTGGGTGAACTATAAAAGTGATTGAACCTCCGGATTCCAGGCCGGTTCCTACTTGATATTATGTGATGCTTTACCTAAACTACTAAAACTGATAACTTGTGAGGAAAAGGTAGAAAATACTTCAAATGAAGATTATTTAAACACAAAAGGTGATGCACCAGAATAAGATAAGGGATTCGATACTTAACAACACAATGATGGGAAAAATTATCAATTATAAGACACTACTTTAGATGAAAATCTCTGCATAATAATGTTTCAGAAGAAGGCTTAAATGGACAATATCAAAAAGATATAAATCACAATCAATATTAGTCCAAAATGATGCACAACTTATGACCTATGCATAGCAGTTTTACTAACTCAATAGGTGCAGAAATGAGACATAAACTTAAAGGTTTTCTGAGAAAACACAAGAAATAAACATCAATCACCAGTTTTACACACTGAAAATGAGCTCCAAAGTAGATCAAATTTGCTGTATTATTCCTTCAAAGGCCAAAAACATCAGCTTCCAATGATACAATCCAAAAAATGATAAGGCAGAGGACAAAATGTCACAATAGTTATTCCCTTCTCCAAAATTGAACCCCTTACAATGTCAAAAAAAAGTCAATATATAGGACAAATTCTCACCTAGAACCCCTAACAAGCAGGGGTCGGATGTGAGGAAAATCCCTACAAAAAGGGCCTCCCTAATGCCACCCAAGAGGTCTAGGCACTCTAAAAGACCTGCCTGTCTAATGATTACAAGTGACAACTCTAGTTGAGTCATAACAGTCCCTAAAAGACTCAAATGACTCATAAAAGAGTCCCAACATCCAAAACATGTCAAAAAGACACCTCATCTTCCAACACTTAGTCACATATTGACTTTTCAAATCCCTCTTCTTCTAAATCCGAAAATGGACTAAGTCATTAGACTTTGCAATTTTGAATAGTTAATTAATTGACTTATAATGTTATCAATTAATTACTATTTCACAATATTTGCAAAAAAAATAACATAACTCTTTTAACAAATAACAAATAATATAATAATAAATTACTAAATTTAAGTAATTCATTATTATATTATTTAGTATTTGTAAAATTACAAATAAGTTATTTTATTTTTACTAAGTCTAATACTTAGTAACAAATACCTAAACAATAAAACAATATATCTTTTGACTTAATATTTGTTTTATTGCTTAGATACTTATTAAAATATATGCAATTCTTTTCAAAAGCCTCAAGAATAAATCCGATACTTCAACTTAGTAATCGGATTCCAAAAAGACTTAAAAAAGAAATATAAAGAAGAGATAACCTAAAATACAATGAAGACATTCATTTGTAACATAGTCGATTTGGAAAGAGGAGCAGTCGCTAAGGGTTTGGAAACCCTAGGAAAGTGCTGAAAATATAACAAATACTGCCGTTCTGGACGTCATTCTTGCAGAGATTTCTCTTGAAACTTTGAGTTTTTGATAGTTGACGTCTTCAACAACAGTTAATCCACCATTTGCTGCTTTGACCGCAATTTTGGAGGGACATCTGTTGAGTCTGAAACCACCTGTTGTCTCAGATTTTTAGAGAACTTCAACTCCTATTGCCGCCATCTGCTAGGTAAGAATGACTCACACCTTTTTTAGCTGCATTTTCTTGAAGATCCGAGAGTTTCTGGGAGCAATATTGATCATCCTCTGTTATTTCCTTTTGTTTACTGCTGTGTACGCATCTTGAAGCACTTTTCTTTAAAGGGGTTTTACTGAAGCTTCGAATGAAGACATCACTTATATATATTTGCTATTTTCTGAAAAATAACATAAGGGTTTCATTTGCTGCTGGAACTCTGTATGCTTTAACAGATGTTTTACTTCTGTTGCTATGAAATCTTCTGGGTTTTTTCCTCTCTTTTCCTCCACTTACAGCACACTAAGAATAAACCCGCCATGACTGTTATTAAAAAGAAACCCATGATCTCTAGTGTCATTTTTACTGCTCTCCTTTCAACTCATGAAACTTGTTTATGTGTAACTAAAAAACGTGACACAGAAAGAAAAATCTTTTAAAAAAAACTGGTCTTAAAATCCGAACACTGGTGTATGGATTTTCCTTTTCCCTTCTTAATGCTTTGAGTAATTTTCAGCTCTTTGAAAACTGGGCTGAACCAAAAATAATTTCTCTTTTTTTCTCTTTCTGTATTGAACAAGCTGCTGATTGTGCATTGTTCACTGTCATTGCATCTTCATGAGTCATTCTAAAAATCTTGGCATAAAATCTATCAATTCCTGTTATCTTTTGAGGAATACTTTGCAATAAAAGAATGAGCCATGCTTCTGTTGATGTTTTGCAACCCTTAGCATTGTTCACTTTGTGTTCAAACTCCTGCGGTTGCTATTTAATTCAAACACACCAGGTTGCTGATCAATCTCCCTTTTCCTTTTTCATGATAATGATCATTCTGCAGGCATTTTGATCTATTTTCCTTTTATCACTTCAAAATTTTGTACATCAGCATTGTTTTACTCAACAAGTCTCTTGACTCTTTTAACAGGCTGTCTGTTGATTACTTCCAGTGCTCCCCTTTACTGCTGACCTCTGTATGTCAACCTATTCCTATGCCATGTCTGAAGCAACATATACCAACATCTGTAACTGCTGCAACATTAGGTCATTGTTACTGAGAAAATCTGAAGAATAAATGACTTGATCATGATTACTGCACTCTGTCTATTGTTGAAAGACTCGTTATATTATACTGAGATCATAATAGATATATCTGAAAGTTGGTTTTCATTTTTTACTTAATGCTGCAAACACCTCAATGAAACTTATCTGATGATTAGTTTCATTGAGATTTTTGCAGCACCAAGTATGAAACCAATAGCATCATGAAACTCTCTGACTGGAAAAATGCTACAAAATCATCTGGTAATATGAGATAAAAAGGTTCTTTAATATCTCATGTTGATTTAACCCTACTGCAATTTATTTGAAACAAAAGGTTTCAATACTTACGAACAGCACGTCCCTTTAATGTTTCTTTGCAGCAACAATCACTGTTGTACTTTCCTTTCAGATGTTTACTCAAAAAGTTTGTTCACAAGGTTCGAGCACGGGCTCGTGACACCTGTAAACAACCTTTTTGTCTTTTAGAAAGCTCTTTCAGTTGAACAATGAATATAGCTTACTTTCTTTTTGATATCTGAATTGCATAAATAGATAGCATACGTAATGGTAGCTTAGGGTATCCTGTCATTGCTTAGATCTTTCGAGATCTAACATTGCTTTTCTTTCATTTTTTGCAGATTTCAAGGAATCTTTGAAGCTAGGAGATGGATGAAAACAACACTGTCAGATATAACCAGTCAAAGCATAAAAGGCAATGACTGGTTATCTCTAAACTCACTTCTATTCTTTATACATGTTCTATCTATTTATGCATTTCCATTTTAGAATGAAAGATAATAAGCTACACTCACGGCTTGTGTGAGATTTTCTCTTCAGTATTTCAAATCACTTTATCAGTTGTAGAATGAAAATTGTACATATCAAATTTGATCTATACAATGAACTTTATCTTTTCTTGCTCAAAAAGATGATTTGAAATGAAATGAATAGGAACAAATGCATGAATCACTTTATACAATGTTACAATAAAACTAAATTTCAACATGCATAGAAATTTAGTAACAGTAACTTTTGTGAAGGGCTGCAAACCTGGTCTTGTCAGCAAATTTTGAGGTATCTTCTTCTCCTTTGGATAGAGTTTGTTGGTGTAGAGGAGGATCTTCAATTTTGAGTAAAGGCTTGTCTATAAGGCGGATTTTTTCCCTTGTTCTTGCTTGGTTCTTTCTCCATTCCTTGCTTGCATCATCCATCCATCACTTCATCATTTCATCTAGGGCTTGAAGTTGGGAGATATAAGTGTAGTTTTCATCTAGGATTTGGAAAAAGGAGATATAAGTGGTAGTCCCACCCCTAGGAACGAAGTTGGGAGATATAAGTGTAGTCCATCTCATAAGTTTTCAAAGAGGCAGAAATAAGTGGTAGTTCCATCCCTAGGCAAAGAGGCAGAGATAAGTGTAGTGTGATAGGAATTGAAGAGGCAGAAATAAGTGGTAGTTCCATCCCTAGGATTGGAGGGGCAGAGATAAGTGTAGTCTCATCTCATTGTAGAAAGAAGAGGCAGAAATAAGGGTTAGGATGGCGGATGCTAGTGCAAGCAAGAACCCAAGGGGAATGCATACCAAGAAAGACAAGACATGATGCCCAAGACCTCCTTCTCAAAATTGAAGTGAGTGGGTGACACCAACATTGGCACAATGGACATGGTACAGTTGAGAGTTGGTTGCAGGAAGGCAAGAAAAGAGTTACCAAGTCATCAAGGCTCACCAGATCAGATGCCAAATCAGAGTATGGCGACCTTATTGTGCTTCTCAACCGAGTCACGGGCTCCGCTCAAGGTACACAATTTAATCCTTGGATGTATTATTTTATTGAAGGATTTGAGAATGGAAAAAGAAAATTTGATTGGGCTATAGGATCATTAGCGAGAATTTAGAGTTGCAACTTAAGATAGTGCAAAATCAGAAGCAATTCTACATGGGATCCTACCTCTTCTATTTGATTGCAAGCCTGTTGGTGAAGCTTTGCTAGTCAAACCAACTCCAGATTTGGGGAGATGCACTACACCACTATGGTTGAGGCAGATGCTTATGCCAAGGGGCGAGGTTGTGGCAGTCCGAACAGTTGAAGACATTCAAGGGTTAGCCAAAGAGGAAAACATTAGTGAGGAGGCAGGTTTCATTGCAGATTGGAAGAGATTTGAAGATATTTGAGGCTAGGCAAGGCTTGGCTATTCATGCAAGCTAGTTTGGTTAGATTTGAGAGGGAGGTATGGCCAAGGCAGGTGCCCCCAAAACCCAAGAGTATTGAAGCAAGGGGGGGGTGCATGCAAACCAAATTCGACTAGGAAGATTAGAGAAGACCAGGAAGGTTAAGAAAGGCAAGGATAATGAAGGAGGAAAGCGAGACGAAAGGTTGAAAGAGGCCAAGTTCGATTTCAAGTTGGTGGCCAAGAGCAAGGCTCTCAAATTGCAAAGAGGTTCACATCCAGGCAAGCCACCGAGAACAAGGCAATATTACCCCAAGTGCATAGAGACCTCACCCTTTCAAGGTCAGGACATCAGGAACAAGCAAGTTCAAGTGGTGATGAGAAAGTTTCTAAGGACGAGCTCAAGCATCCAAGGCTTCACCTCATCTCAAGGATTAAATAAATTTATAAGATAAGGTTGATGAGGTGGCAATTTCATGTGCATGCAATCAAATCATGCCAAGTGTCCTATGTTCTCATTGGTTGACAGATTATTGTAATTTTCTCATTGGCCCACAAAGTTGGTGCCCTCATGTAATTGGTTGAAAGATGGTAACCCTAATTAGGGTTTGTAAGGTTAATCTTGGCCCTTGATTTTGCCCCTTAATCTTGGCCACTCGTTGTAATTTTGAGCCTCTATATAAGGCCATTTGTTTTCATTTGTAAAAGGAGTTATGTTGGAGAATTGTTGCCAAAATACTATCAAAATTGTTCTCTATTCATTGTTGTGACTTGCATGGTGGATATACATGATCATTTTGGTGTATTGCATGGTTCTTCTCATCTCTCAAATTAAAGTAGGATTTCATTTCATGTTGTTAGAGTAGAAGTAGATGGCTAGTTGTATGGTGATGTTAGTGAATGTTTGATAAGGATCTATATACTAGGCCACTAGCATCCTAGCAGCTTGTTAGGAAGCCTTGTGGGGTAATCTAGTCCAATTGCTCCCAAGTTCTACTTGCATTTCATCTTTCCGCTTGTACTTCAAGTTGGGTTGGAAGATAGGTGTTAGTGTGAAAATTCTAAGAGTATCCCTTTGAATCATTGCACCAATGGAGGTCGCACCGCAGGCAAGCTTTCATTTGGTTGGATCCCCCTCCATTTGCTAATTTCTTCATTCATAGAAGTAGTAGTAGAGCAGTAAGCAGTTAGTGGTAGGAGTAGTTGAAAGTGAAAGTGATTAAGGAGAAAAGAACAAGTCAAGCAAGCAAAGTACCACCAAGTTGTCTTTGAATGAACAACGTAAGCCCGCCTACGTGATTAACCAGCAAATCACATTAATATAACTGGGTTAGGTGTAAGGAACCTTGGAGTTTTTCTCATGTGCTTCACGAGTATTTACTTTTCAAGAGAGGGTTGAGTGTTTGGTATTCTATATCAAGTATTCAATTACTACATGTTATGTAGTGGTACAAAACTGACATCAACACATATATACACATTGCATGCTTTTTGAAGAGCACAAATTCCCTTAGAAATTATTAAGTTCAAGTTAAAAAGTTCACTTTTTCAAAAGTTATCTTTGTCTTTAACATGCATGGTATGACCATACTCCTACATGCAGGTCTATTATTTTAGATATATGATTAAGAAGAGAATTACCTTCTCCATGTGTTCAATTCTTGTCACATGTCACTTGTAATCTAAGGACATGGTCCCTCTTTTTTATAGTATTTTTTTTTTATCAAGAGCATAAACAAAGTGGAACCTAATATAGATAAAAATAAATAAATATAATTAAAATTTTAAAAATTAAAACCATCATAAAATTTGGAAACAAACTCATAATTAAATTTGAAAAATATAAATGCATATTTTTATTTTTACTTAAATATATATACTATGTTAAATAAAAGTAAGCTTTAAAAATAAAACTTAATCTAAATAAACTAAATATCAAAGTTAATAATATTAGAAGTATTAATAACCCTCAAGGATAGACCAAGTTGTCAATTTGTAAGAAAGCACAAATGATGGTCGTGAACTTACCCCAATAAGGGTGGAGGGCAGCTCATGCAGAAAGAGGTTATAGTGGTGCGTGTTAGGATTTCACTTCATGTGTCCCACTAGGTATCAATTCCTTCATTAAAAAAGAAAAACTAGAAGTATTTAATGAATAAAATAATGTTCCTCTATTTGTGGGGTTTTTGGGGTGCCTTCCAAATTCCATCAAAGATAGGCAGCCATTTGGAGACCACCTTTCGAAGACATGTTCAAATTGAACTTTGTCAAAGCCTCAAAATTTCACCTTCACAAATCCAAGGTAGGATGTATTGTCAGAGATCATAAAGGAAATCCGATTGCCATGGAAACCCAAGAAGTACTAGATGGAACCAATAATGAGGATAAGGCAATGGTTATCCTTGGGCTTCTCACTTGTGAATACTATGGAATAAAAGACATTGATAATGAGGGAGATTCTATTAATATTGTAAATACAATCAATAGTAATAAATCCATTGATTAGAGGAGAAATTCAAATAACATCCTTCACCAAGGGTGGCAATTGTTAGACCCCTTGATCCTACATGATCAACCATACTTTAGAGAGAGAAAAACCACAGAAGATTTAGAGATAAGTTCACTGGAAGTGAAAGCGGGACAAGTTCCCATATGTAGGTGAACACGTGCAACAAGATCCAAATAGCAATATGCATGCCTAAAAGTATGCATAGGCATATGATTTTGTTTCTAGTTCATGTGATGTACTTTCACCCAATGTTCAGACTAAGAGGGGGTATTAGGAAATTATGTTAACGTTCACATTAGTTAGAATAATTATGCATTATGTTAAAATAAAAGTGAGTATCAATAACAAGTCTTATAATTATTCTAGGTGTAAAAGTAATTGGTTAGATTGTGTTATGAGTTGTTAAAACACCTCATATATTTTTAGGAGTTAATTTCTATGCTCCACGGGGACGCGTCCCCTATGAAATTCACCCGGACCCGTCTCGAGGATGGTACAGGGACGCAGGGATGGAAATTTGCCATCCCCAAAGGCATCCCATTTTTGCCAAATTGGGTACCGTCCCCGAAACGCCACTTCGAGGGCAGCAGGATACAGGGGTATGGATAGAAGTGTTAGGAATGAATGCTGAATATATCCTATGGGGGAGTATTCACAACCATTCTATAGCAGTTGTATGTTGCATTCATGACTGTGGTTGTCATTGATGTCAACACAGTGATCTACTAGAGATTAGCAGAGAAGCAGATAGTGTTTGAATTAGCGCACGTGGAGTATTGAAGATCAAGCTATGCGGAGTTGAGGACTTATTCTATATTGTGTCCTGAGATCGTGGTCAAGAGCGCGTACGGAAATTCAATTATTCATGACAGTTATGTGTAATTCAGTGGAAGCATTATTCAAGTAGTATTCCTAAGAAGCAGCTTGTGGTAACTGGATGATATCTCCTAATTGGGATAGAATCTAGGCATGCGAAGTTGTACAGTTGATGAAGACATTGTGATAGTGACGTGGATGTGACAGCATGGTCAGAGGTCGCACGAGTGAAGATTTATTTTGTTTGGAAGCCGATAGTTTTATGTAATTGTGAAATATTGTGTAACGTGTGGTAGTTTATATTTTGTAATTGGTTAAGCCTTGTTGGCCGACTCATTTGTAATTATTTGAGTGTGGTATAAAGAAATGATTGTTTTCATTATTGTAAGAAGTATGGTCTAGAGGTGAATTGCGGAATTGAGCAATATATGTTGTAAGAGGATATGCGAATTGCAGAGATCTAATATTGAGATCTGGTGAAGCAATTGGTGCGGTTTGGCACAGACAGAGGAGCAAAGATAAGTTGATGAGATCAGTAATTATTTGGTATTATTTTGTTTGAGTAATACAGAGATCAATTGGACAGTGTGTTCAGTGATCTTGCCCTTGAAGTTGTTTGGACAGTGGGTCCTTCTGCCTTCCATAACTCCTAACAGGGTTAGAATCTTTTAACAGGGATTCAAAGTCTCCTAACAGGGACTCATATGTACTGAATGTATTTCATAAGGCTCTTAACAGAGTCTATCCTCTCACAAGGAATTTTTATATTGGTACATCTTTTGTGGGCATCATTCCCACCAGGGTTTACTCTCTGATCAAGAGGTTCCCTAGTCAACATATCTTGTGTTATTGTGTTGATATGTATGTTTATCTTTCTATGGTTGTTGCTTACATTGCTTACATGGTTAAAATATATTAATGGTGATAAAGATTGTATTTATCTGATAACTGATTCACCCCCCCCCCCTCTCAGTTATCTTGGTGGACTTTACTTTCTAACAAGAAGTCCCCTACCCATCCCAGGGACTTATGGTCATCCCCTATGGTTCAAACCATTTTTGGACTGCCAGTGTTAAAAATTAAGGCATTTTTAAATTTGGAAAAAAGGCTGCCTGGCCCAAAAGGACACCCAAACCACATTTAACAATACTAAAACCTAATATAAGCATAAAATAACCAAAAAGAAGAAAAAGGACACCCAAACCACATTTTAACAATACTCAATAATATAACTCTCTCAAAAATGCTCAAAGGAAAGAACTGATTACAATATTGTCACATTAACCTGCTTCTCCCAAAACACAAGAGTTGTACATTAATAAACACTTAGATAATGCATTTTATTGAAGACCTCTTGCTTTGCTTGAAATATCTGACATATGAAAAGGAAATGAAAGCTTTTCTACAAGACTATTTAGTGAGGCTTCTCATATCTAGCTTGTTTTAATCACTGACAGAATGACAACTGATTATGAAAGCAAGAAGTTAAACAAAACTAGGTAGAGATATTCAATATTGAACATGAAATTAACTCACTCATCATGATATTCTAGGGCATAATAAAAATTATCAATC
Organism: Chamaecyparis obtusa; assembly: GCA_027943335.1. NCBI lineage: Eukaryota > Viridiplantae > Streptophyta > Pinopsida > Cupressales > Cupressaceae > Chamaecyparis > Chamaecyparis obtusa. The sequence continues at coordinate 679,023 of BSBK01005884.1, forward strand.
TAATAAAGAGAAGCTTAAAACTTAATCCTGAGATCTGAGGTGTAAAAGCTTGATCAAAACCCCATAGTAAGGGAACAAGGGTTATGCAAGATAACAGATTTGTGTATTGTAAAGTGGATTTAACCATAAATCCAATGCAATATAAGTGCTCAAGGGGGGAATAATCCCCAAACTGTTTTCAATTTCAGAAGGAAAGCACCAGAATATTTTGAGACTTCTCACTCCTTGATCCCAAAAGTGATATGTAAACAGATTTTGATGGTTGAAAAAATGCTTAATAACTGAATAAATTCAATCCTTCAGATATAATTCAAATAAATATTTGCACTTCAAAGTTACCAATTCAAATTTTACAGAAGTATTTCATGCCATAGATGTTAAAGTGTCAAGGATCTCAGGGTTACAGGCTAGATATGGAAAATGTGGCCCTACTAATAATACCAGTAACTGGGAAACCAAGTGCCTAATGATAAGGAGCTCTCCTTGTTACAAGGAGATGTCACAAATGAGTTAGTTCATTAAAAAGCAGTTGAAGAAGTACTGTAACTGGAGCCATCCGATCAAGAAGCACCAATAAGAAACCTCCAAGACTTAAAGGATAACCTAAAATTTGTTGGTTAGTGAAAGTGAATCTAAAGGGCCTTAGATATGAACAACTCATGCAGGAAGGAGAACAGGACTGCACAATAATACTTGGAGCACTAGCACATGCAGTTAGAAAGTAATGGTCCCACATTTCAATAAAAAAAATTGAGCTTTAATGAGCACATCTTATTCATTTCCATTTGTCCTTACAAATCTTTTTTTTAAAATTAGATGTTTGCGCCTCACTTTTTTAAGTACAAAAGCATGTAGCTTCTTGGTTTTACAAAATTCTCACAATATAAAGCACACAATTTCATATATTTCTCTCCAAATTACACTTTGGTGGTTTTCACGCTCTTAATACCAAAACCATCTCAAAATAATTCAACTATGTAAGCTCGTATCACATGACTTTAGACAAAACAAAAAATGTAAGGGGAAGATCTTTTACTTATGTCCTTTCATATTAACAATTAGTCTATTAACACCCCTTTTTTAACAAATTATGTGTTTTACCCAAGAGCCAAATGGACAAAAAATAATCAGACCTCAACATAGATCTTCTATGAATGACTTTTATAAAATACAATTGAATTTAAATAAACGGGATATATTCTTACCTCCTTTTTCCAAAACGTAGGTTGTATAACAAGTCTGTATATAGGTCCTCTTTACCAGAGTTCTTGATTCTTAGCAATATCAGATTACTCCTTTTAAAGTCATCAGGAATTGTATTACCTACCTCCTGCAAGACAGAGACATTCAGTTTTTTAGTATAACTTCAAACATATAGTGTTTAAATTGCTAAACTATCAAAAGAAACTGCATAAAACAATTCTACTGTTCCCTTGTTATGTTTTACTCCAAAACTCATAAAACCCACTTAAAGTCGAAGGGTGCATGCCAATACAAAATTGAGCAAACAAAATATTATTCTATACAACCATAAGAAACTTTGATAATTGAATTTTAAGAATATTAAAGGCTATAGCAAAACCTGTTTGAGAAAAGCTTGACATCAAAAACTAACAGAGAAACAACAGCAATTTAGGCCAAAATGTAGAGGCTAGCTCGATGATAGACCTTACAATGACCCTAAATTAGTTAGGTACATACATAAACCTTCCCAATGCTGCGGCAAGAAAGAAGAATCGTCCACAGTTTGCATGATGACACAGCAAGATCAAAATGATGAGGAAAACTTTAAGCATCCACAATCCACTGAGACATAATAGAACTCCACACTTCTGAACAATGTCTGTTACATCCTATGTAATTTATAAAACAAAAAATGGAGGAAAAACTCCCTCTTAAGACATCCTTTTCTTGTATTAATTCCCATCTAAGCATCATTTCTTTTCCATTATAATAATTCCTAGCACTTCTTTGTCCACAATCAAATATGTCCATTGGTTGCTAAGATACAATAATATCTTCCTTTATTTAATCCTATAACATTAAGTAGTAGAAAGACACTAGTAAAGCACATTTCAGGTCAACTCTTTATTAAGGGATCAATTCTGTGTTGGCCTTTATTACTTGTGGATTTGATGAGTAATGTATGCTTATCAGCCCTATTTCTCATGCCAAAAACAAATCTATTATTATGTAATGCCCCCTTTTTTACCCCTATTAAATTGGCAGCATAGGAGTAGCATTGAATAAGTGGTATGGCAGGGTAGGAATTATTGGGGTCGGTTTAATTATTTAATAAGCCAGATCAGTCAGTTATGGTCAGTTAAATAAGGAAATAACAAATAAGGTGGATGAGTCAGTTAGGGTTAGTTAAATAAGGATTGAATTGTCCATTAATTGTCATTGATCATAGGCAGCACTGGGAGGAACAAAAAAATGACTGAAATTTCAAAACAAAAAATGTAATGACCCCATTTTAGCTCTCCATGGTTCATGATCGGATTAGACTATTACCTTGACCCTTGTGGGCTAATGCAGATGGTTAGAGGGTCTTGGTTGACAGTCATCTAAATGTCTTCTTCTTCAGAGCAGAGTTTGGTTCAGGTTGGACCTTCGTTTGGTGTTCCAGGACTCAGTTTCACGCACTTACTATTTAATATTTATAGTAAGTCACCTTGTCAATAGAGTCCAGTATTTCTATATTTAGTAAGTCGCCTGGACATGTTGTGATTTCAATGTTGATCCTCAAATTCAGTTGGCATGGAGAAATAAAATTTAATACACAAGTTATATCATTTAACTATTATTTAAAGGCTAGGATGTCTGGTTCGCAGGAATTGGACCCCGGACCAGCCACAGTTCGAACTGGTCCATGGTACTGGGCCGGTCCGCCTGTGGGTCCGGACAGGGTCTGGTCCACACAAGCCTGGTTCGAACCAGACCATGGGCCGGTCGAACCCGGGCGGACCATGTGAAATTTCACGGACCCCAATCGAACCAGTGGCGAATTTTGGCCAGCAGACGGTCAAAGTCAGCAGCCAACACACTTTTTTTTGCAAATTTAATAATTTTTTGAGATCCACAACCCTAATGATACTTGAACTGATGTTATGATTTAATTTTAATGTTTTGAATCTTTGATGTTGAACTTGAAGTATATGATGGTATGATCATGATTCATGATGCTATGATTACAAGTGCTTTTGTTGTTTAAATGTTTTTATGATACTATGTGACATTCTAATCTTAAGTCATGCTTCTAGACTGCATAAATATGTATATATACATATATATATAATTTTTACATGTTTTTGTACTAACGAACCCAAACCCCTTTTCAAAATTTTGTCGTACCGGCGAACCGGTCCTTCGTACCCGAACTTGAACCCAAACCTAAACCTAAACCGGCATCCTAGTTTAAAGGTGACTTTAATAATAATTATTCATAAAAGATATAATATAAAGTTATTATGTGTACTTTATGTCCAATGGGGCCATGGCCCTCAATTAAGTGACTTAAAGTACAAATAATTAATTATGTTTGGGAGCCCATTTAATGGTGCACTATATAAAGTCAAAAAGTAAATATAAAGTATGTTTTAAAACGACTATAAAAGCATTTCTTTTGAGGGGTCATTTATTAAAGCATTCAATGAAGCTGAAAAGAAAAGATTTTATATCATTTTAAATGATTAAAAGGCACATGAAGGGGATCGACCTATTGGTGAAAAGTATAAAAGACACAACAAAAGCAAAAAAGCATTCATTCACTCATTTTGATATTTTGGAGAATCTGGAGTTTGTCTTTTGTGCCCTTCTCTTGGAGAAGAAGAACCAGGGTTTGCTGGATTAAGCTTTGGAGAACGTAGTCTCTTCATAGTTGGGTGTGAGACATCACTTGAAGACTGCAATCTGTTGGTAGTTTCAATCAGAGGCTACACTTGTGCAAATTGGAGAAGAAATACAAGGAAAACAAAGGGTTTCATGAATATCTAATTGCAGGTTATAAAGACATTGAAGATGCATTGTAGAATATATTTATTGTTGGCTGCCACAGTACCCACTACAGTGCACATGAACAGTGATCCCTACAGTACAAATGCAGATATTAAGTGATTATCTTTAGAATTTCACTAGGGTTTGAAGAGCAGATTTCATATTTTGCAAGGATCAATCATTGTTGATACATCATTTTCTGTTAGCATTCTTTTGAATACCACGTGGGGGTTTTAAGAGGCAGTCCATTATTGTCATAGTTCTGTCTTCGCTGCTGGGCATGCGCCTTGAGGCTGAAACGCCTAACCAAACAGCATCTTATCATCTTGTATGAGGGCAGTCAGACTTTTGAAACTACACAGCTGCAAAAGAAAGGTGGAGAAATATTTATCTGCTGCTAGGCATCCATGGCTAGGGTATTTGGTGGCTAATGACAATTTCTAGATTAGCTGTTATTAAAGTTTTAGACCAGTCTCTTGCATATGTTCATACTGGGTATGATAGTTTTTGGTATCTCAAGCATTTGAATTAAGAGTTGAAATAAATATGCTGTATTTGCAATTGTAAATCTGATATGATAATTCAATATAAGGAGTTAGCTACAGCAGTAATTAAGTTTGCAATAGTTTGTCGTTTCCTTCATTTGATATTTGCACACATGATTACGGGTAGGATATTACCAAAAACCTAAGATACCGATGCATCCTGTTTTGGCCTGGAGGCGGATGCTGGTGCCTGCGGATGCGGATCCAGAGGCTGGTGCCCTGTGCGTGCCTGCCAGAAGCTCATCTCAGGCATCCGAAGGCATCCACGGGCCCACGCCCAAAAAAATGATTTTTTTAAATAATTTTTGCCACTTAAAATGCATTTTAACATGTGCAAATAACATTTTCTTATTCTATTTCATTTTGCTCCTAAACCCTAAAACGGCCCTAAAAGAAGCCATGTAGCAGTTGGAGATGATGAGAATGCGGATTTTCTTGAGAATCCTTATGATTCTGAATCTAATTAGTGAATCTTGAGTCTTGACTCTTGATTGATGAACATTGAATCATGAACTAAGTTTTGATTTTGTAGATCAAATTGCATTGGAATCTTGAACATCAATAATTAGTTATTGAACTTATTTCAATTTGAATATTTGTGTCTGTGAAGTTTTAAGTTGAACTATCAAATATGAAATATCTTGAATCTTGATCAATGGTGAAGTATCATACTATCAAATGATTTATTTTTGTATATTTCTTGCATTTCTTTGCATATATATAATATATATGTGTGTGTGTGTGTGTGTGTTTTAAATATATATATATATACACACACGCACGCATCCACATCCCCTAAAAAAAAATTTCACACATCCGCGCACCCGAATCAGAAAAAAACTACATCCTTAGGCTTCTGATATTGAAACAACAGGTAGTGGGATTTGTAGGCAGAACCCTTCAAAAATGACAAATCAGATCATCTTAGGGAAAGAAACCCTCAAAGAGCAAATCCAAAGTCAAATTAACTAAGAAATTTCCAGAGTGTTTTAGATTTGTATGTGCACCAGACTAGCAGGCTCAGATTTGCTAGTTGTATAAGACTGAATATCAAGTTGTATGTGTGTGTGCTTGAATAAAGTATATAAATTTAAATAAACAATTATTAATGTAGTATTTCTGAGTATTCCATTCTGTATTATTTTAGTTTGGGTTTTAATGACAGAAGCAAAAGTTGGCAAAAAATCGCAACTATACCCAATAAATCAGGAATTAGTCGAGCCGTTGATTTTGCCCCAAAAAATCACAACTTTTCAAAAAATCATTGACCAATGATTTCAATAATTTTTCCCATTTGAATTGTACAGTTTCAGTCACCAACTGCAAACGCATAAAAAAGACAAGAAACATTGGAAGAAAAGATGACTGTAAACGCGTTAGACATGTGACGTAAAAAGAAAAGGTGATGTGATTTTCTTATCTTAATACTCAATCAACTGTCCATTTTAAAAATATTCTAAACTGTCTTTAACTTCACAATTGTTCATATTCAATGTACGCGCTATCCATAAATTTTGTGTTAACTATGCAGTATGCTCTATTTCCTCTTAGAAGATTTAAGTTTTTTGATAATTTTGCAAATTTCTTTCAATTTTTTCAAGTTGTAGCCTATTTGACTATCGTGGTCTCCATTCAAAGACTATATTCAGTTTGTCTTCTCTGTTGTGCATTTGAATTGATTTTGTAGTACTTTCTTCTTTCAATTAAAATAAAAATTATTTTTAGAGTTGGCATTTGAAAACACAACAATTATCAAGAGGGCAGGGCTCAATCTCAATTGACTAAAGCATCCTATTGCAGGCAAAAGGTCACACAGTCCAATGCGTGGTACTGGAGCGCATGTCACGCCAGCGTCACCAATCATGTTGAATACTTGTCTGGTGCATAGCAGGTTATAGGGGGCTATGGCAATTCTTATAGTCTTAAAAAAATGCAACAACTATTGTACAAATGTAAACTTTAATGAAAGAAAACTTATTAAAAGTTTCTTTCATTTCATTGGTCTTAATAAAAAAAATTGAATAATGAAAAATAGATCTTAGAGAAGACCTTATAGTCACTTAATTTAATTTAGGTCAATACGATATGAGAGAAATAATTTTTAGTTTACAAAACATTAATCATAGGAGATAGTGTCTAAATTTTAGAAAAAGAAATATACAATTATTTGATTGGTTGGTTGACTCTTCATTCAAGTTTAAGTGTCTATTGATCATGTGAAATTTTTATATTTTTAAGTCAACCTTAAATGAATATGCATCTTCACCAAAATTATGTCATATCAATTATAACAACATTATTGATAGAGTTGGCATTTAAAGACACATTATTCATTGCACATAGAATAATACCTTCATTTGATTGGTTGATTGACTTAATTTCAAAATTGTATCAATTGTTATAGAATCTCTACCTTGATTGAGATGGATAAAAAATATAAAGACATTAGGCTCAATGATTGTATTGACTCTGACACATTCTTGGAAAAGCTTTTGGTTTTTCATCATAAAATTGATATTTATTGATCAATTTTATCACCACCAAAGTAACGATATATGCAATTTTCTATCTAGTAGTTCTCTTTGTATTTAAAAGCATTGTGTGCATGAAGAGACAATTAGATGTCACTAAGGAAGAGAAAACAAACCTACAGAAAAAGGAAAAATAATAAAAGATGTTCTACAAAGATAAATAGATGGAATTCTCAACATGATGAAATCCTTAAGGGGTGGGCAGCAACAGTTTGTCAATCTCTTCACTAGAGAATGTAGATGCACAGACCAAACCATGCCACTATGCCTTCAAGTAATGGTACACAAGGGAAATCCTAACCTTTAGTGGCAAACTAAAACAACCCATTGAAATCAATAATTGGTAATGGACTACCAAGAGTCACTTTCATATAGAGAGAATTTGTGCCTCGAAAAAGCAGTGGGAGACTAGGGGGAGGATGACTTGGACAATCTCCATATTGAATACAAGGCAAAAGGCATTAAGTTTTGACCATACATCTCCTTAATGAACTTCTATGCATCGAAATTAAAAACCAAAACTAGGAATGAAAAAAGACCCACCCCAAACTGACCTCACAAAGATCTACAAAGCAGATTGAGGAAGCTTACTGATCCCTTATTTTATGGATCCAACAAATCTTTAGCCCAAGCTTGGATCCAAAAGCTGAATACCCACTTCACACTAAGCCCTATTGTTACTAAAGATGACCAAGACAAAACTGGAGCCCAAAATGGATTAGAGAAGAAGAATCAAAGAGACAACAAAAAGATGAACTAAAGAGCGATTTGAATTTGAAGCTGAGGAAAGAAAGCTTGAGGAATCATTGTAATTACAAAGAAAATTCGAGAAGAGGCAAACAAAAGTGCCTTGCAAAAATAAGTAAAAAGCAAGTAGAAGAAGAAAGATGATGGTGCATGCTGAAAGAGTCTAATTAGTACTATTGAGCCTTATCTTGATATATAGAAGACTACAAATATTGTGAATGAGTGCATAAATAGCTATACTTATTACTAACAAATGCTGGTGGATGCTGACTCTATGCTACTAGAGAAGAAAATATTTCCTTTTGGCAATTATCCTAGCGAAGCATTTACATTTCTAGAGAGAGATTTTTGCTTGGATGATTCCAAGTGTTACTCTAGACATCAAAAGAACATAAATACTAGAAAAGATAAGTCTTATCTCGGTTCCTTTGGGCAGCAAAACCACCAAGCAGTAAGGATCTTTAATAAGATTAATAAAGGTTCATTGATGGATGACAATAGCAAATTTACATGGATGCAGATGGGCAACAGAGTTTCAAGAGAGGTTGCATTCTCTGCAACCATGCTTGTGTGATGAAGCAAGAGAGGAACAGATTGCAGGACTGTAATCTGATTTCTTATTCTAAGAGTGATGCATATAATTCCCCACGGGTGACAGAATGTGGCAAGTTCTCTTCATGCCACATTCTCTTCATTTGGGAAAAAGGCACGATGACACAGAAGTATACATAAGGTTGTCAACATGGTACATATATATGCATCCCTAAAGTATCTTCAAAACGTGAAAATAGTCAACTTGTTGAGAATAGTGCGAAAAAAACACCAAATTCACTTTCACATAGTCCTTTAAACAGGCAAGCATAGGTTTAAAGCAAGGTGTAATGTTTAATGATAATCGGTCATGACCCCCGAATTTACTTAACGGAAACAGATATGATCATCGTTGCAGCCAGAATAAGGGATGGTGCCGCATAGTTTGCAAACTCTCCGAATACTCTCCGGGTTGCCAAGTACTCTCTTTTTTTTTTGCTGAGCGAGTTTTCACAAGTTTAACTCTCGCGATTTTATAGACAAAAAACCATGGGTAAAAATGTTAATGCAGGTAAAATGCTGATTAAAATGAGTTTTTCACATGTCTTTTTTTCTATGAAACCATGCATTTTCTCTTTGGTTTTGGGTTCACCATTCTATGCAACAGAGAAATTCTGGCTAAAGGATAAGCGATGCCAAAACAAAATAAGCGATAAAGATCAGAATAAGAATCACTTTGACAGGCAAAGGAGTGAACAGATTCTGTTGTGAATTACATGCACTTCGCCAAGGGAATGAGTGAACGAGAGTTAACAAGTAAAATTTGTTAATATACATTATATAATATTATATACACTATCTTAAAAAAATATATATATATTCTATAATATATAATAATATATATCTTTTATAATATAAAATACATATTGTATAGTATAATAATATATATATAATGCTTTTATATATATAATTTGTACATTGTGTTTGTACTAACGAACCCAAATGAACCCAAACCCCATTTCAAAATTGTCGTAGCGGTAAATCGGGTTCAAACCCGAATATGAACCCGACCGTAAACCAACAACTTAGAAACAAATGAACAATAGTTGCTGGTAGGAAACCCAATTACACTGTTGTACTCAAATGTCCCACCACTATAGGCACAACCCAAGAGTTATTGGGGCTCACCCACCACTTGGTTACACCTTGGTTGTCAATGCTACCTTCAATTCTTAGGCCACCAATTCTCCCCTATTAAACAAATAAAAACATGAAAGAAACAAAATTTAGATCTTTTTTATTAAATGATGTATAATTTTGTTTTAAAATCAAACCAATTAGCCCACTCCAAGAGGTGGGAGATATAAATGAAATTTAAACGAAGAGATATTTCAAAAGCACAAGCAGAAATTCTACATAAAATTTATATAATCAATTTCAAATAACCAAATCAAAGATATTGGAAATCATTGCTACAAAGAATATTAGTCAACATATACTAATTTAATCTATAAACTACTGTAAATATACCAAACCAATACACCAATTACAAATCCCTAATGCTAGCTACTCAAACAATCTTCAAACAAATGTGATACAAGAAATATGGTACTAGAGGTAGAACCATGACAAGGATTGTGACATAAGATTTGGTCTACAGAAACCCAAAAAGGGATACAAAACTCTGATTGGATCAGTAAATACTCTCGAAAATCTACTATAACCAGGCATACAACAACATGAGTGTCAACCCATAACAGAGTCCTACAACTCTTCAACAAATGAGAAGAGTCTTTACATCCATCCACGAAAAGAAGCTCTACCAAAATCCTTGTCAAACAATGATCAAACCTGTGTATTTCCTCTTTTCCCTCAAGTAAAACAAGAGTGCCAACCCCCCAAAAAAGAATTGTAAAACCTCCCTGTACATACTTGAACTCCTGAGATAATGGAAATCAAGAGCCCTGACCTTTGAAAATCAAAATGAACTGACAATTCCCTATCAGTTTTATATCCACATCCATTTCGTCAGCATTTCTCAATTTTACTAGTGACATTAGTCAAGGCAAACCAACAATTGAAAGGAGTGAATCTACAAAATTGAGTCAAATAAATCATTTTCCAAAGTCATGCACAAAATTATCTCGTTCCAAGAATATTTTGAGTCATCCTGAGCCTTCAACAACACTGTCCATGCCTCCTAAATGAGCCCAACTAATAGAGACAACGTGAACATGAAAATTGATTTGAATATCTCTTTGACTAAATTTGATTTTAAAAATGACCTTTTGATCGTTATTAGGATCCAGTTTTCAGATCCTTCCTCCCTAATAAGGGGCTTTTGGTCCCCAGAATCTCAAATACCTAAAAGACAAAAAATTCTTCCCAGCATCATCCTTAGGGTACCACTTTGCTTTGGAAGGAAATTGGCCTTTCAACCCAATCAATTAGGTTTCCTTGAGTCTGTTGTGGGTTTGTCTCTCCTTCTTCTAAAGTACCACATCCTACTCAAGCTCCTCCAATGACATGGGTTGAGGTCTTGCATGGATGATAAAACTAATTCCTCCTAATCCAACATTGAAGGCTCAAACAGACATAAATTTTCAGCATTAACCACTACATACACTTTCACGTATAGTAGCAAATCCGCCCAAAAGACATATTTACTGACTTGTTCTAAAATTGAGAAAGGTCCATACCTCCAAGGTTTAATGTTTCTAACTGCTCCCTTCATTTTCTCCTTGCTCAAATACAACCTAACTTGATCACCTACCTTGAATTTTTGTTCAAAGCAATGCTGGTCATGCTGCCTTTATACATCTCTTGGTTGTCCAAGCATTTCCTGTACTTGGAGCTGCAGTTTCCTGATATGTTCAGAGTACTCTTCAGCTCTACCCACCTCTAAGTTGATATCTTTGCCTTCTCATATGACTGTCATTCAAGCACATCCACTGGGCTAGGAAGTAAAAAGCAATAACATGTTGTAGGAATGCTGAATATATCCTGTCTTATCCCATGTCTTTGGATGCTTCAAATTGTATACTATGCACAACGTAGCTAAATCAAGGTCTTGTTTACCACTTTTAGTTTTACCATCTGTTTGCGGATGGAAAGATGTGGCAATGATGGCTCTTCGACTATTTCTAATGAAATAAAGTGCAAACATATATGGGTTGAGAAGTCTGATCTAACTCTAACAATGCAAGAGATCATTGATGGTGAGGTGGAATTTTAGCTAGTCCTTGCTTCGCCAAATCAACTACGCAAAGGAAGGTGCTTGCTTCTAAGAATGTGCGGATAATTTTCATATTGTCAACGCTCATTCAAATACCCAATGAAGACGCAATCCAAATGAACATTTCCAATTGAAGTCAAATGCTTGCAATATAGCCTAGACTAACCTTACGCTGATACTTGCAATCAACAATTATCAAAAGGTATGGACACTAGTTCACCATGATTCACCAACAACAGTATCTTTCATTCATGTACTTCTACTCAACATAAATGAAATCCTACTCTTAAGTAAGGAAATGTAGAAACTAGAAACCATGCAATACTCCAAAATATCACAAGTAATCCACCATGAAGACCAAAAATGAATTTGAAATTACTTTGGCAGTATTATTGCAACAATCTTCCAAGTCTCTCCCCTTTACAAATGATTTGAGTTGGTCTTTTATAGAGGCTCCAAGTACAATAAAGGGCCCAAATTGATTTGAAATCAAGGGCCAAGAACATGCCAACACAACCCTAACATAACTACCTACTACAAGCATTAAATGTTATTCAATTACAATTGGGCACCAATTTATGGGCCAATGAAAAAATTACATTATTTTTGAGAACCAACGAGAAAATAGGTTAGGTAATGACATTGAGTGGACTCCACATGTACACTCGAATGATTTGGTTGGATGAACTTTGACACCTAGAATTAGAATTTTCTGATTGGCTAAAGATGGGTAGGCGCCACCTCAGCATGCTAATCTTGTAGACCTAATCAATATCTCTTGATACTCAACATTATTAAGCCCTTGAACACTTGTGATTGCTCATACTCCCAAATTGCTTCATCTTCATGCAATCTTTCATCTTTTGAAGCTCTTCACCTTAAAACCTTCTCATTGATATGACTTTGAATTTGCTCGTACTGGCCTATGCTTGAAATCTTGACTTGATCGTGCACTTGTAAAAGCGACGTAGGGTTCATGTAGTTGGATCGGTCCAATTGAATTTGTATTTCTAAAAGAAATTCAAGTTTGTAATTATTTCCTTTATCTTTGACTTGTAGAATTGATCGTGATGTCGTACTTGCTCTTCAAATTCCATTTCGATGACCTAGACTTGAACTTGGATTTGCACCACTTGCCTAATGAACACCTTATGGTTTGATGATGCTTGAGGTCTCCATGGTGTCCTTGGTGTTGAAATCATGCTCACACTTGAATCATTCAGCTCCTTGTTTCCCCCATTTGAACTTTGACTTGAACCTTGCCTTCCACGCTCAGCTTCCCATTTCACCTTGCAAAACAACATCATTTTGTTAAACATTTGAGTTTCACATTTCACTTCAAATCAAAAGGATTAAAATCAAGAAATTAAAACTTATGATCAAAATCTGATTGCATCTACTTGTTTGCAGGCTGAATGATGGCTTGAATTGAAAACAATTTAATCATATATCATATAACTTCCGATTGAATCCCTAAAAATGCACTCACAGCCTTTTATCATTTCACATACCATGCTGACAGCAATAAACTTCTGAGTAAATAAACTCAGATCTCGAAACGTCTCGTACTTTACAAGGCTTATTCACTTTCAGATTTTGAAATTTTAAACACAAATTTGCAATTTGCACCTCCCTTTAGGCCTGATTTCTTTTGTATTTTATGAACAATTACATCACCACAATTGGCTTGTTAAGGTCATTTGATCGAATTTGAAGACAAGTTGATATAGGGCAGAATATGTATATGTGTTGGGCCAGTGCACAAGTACAGGTCGGAAATCAGCCTCATGTTGGGCGCAATGCAAGGTATCTTAGGTCGGAAATTGGCATAGAGTTGGGCGTGATCACATGTACTTGGTCTTGTTGGTCAGAATTTGAAGGGTAGTTGGGCATGATGTCATGTACTTCTTCAAAGTCAGAATTTACATTTTCATTGGGCGATTTCCATGCCTTAACCTAATCAGATTTTCCACACTAATTGGGCATAATGCAATGTTTCTAGGCTTGTCCAAGTCGGAAATCACACCCTTGTTGAGTGAGATGCAAGGTACTCAGAGGCGGAAATTACCATGGAGTTGGGCAAGATCACATGTACTAAGCTTGGTCGAGGTCGGCAATTGGAAGGGAGTTGGGCAAGATCACATGTACTGAGCTTTGAAATTGATTGTGTATTGTGTTCAACCTCATTCTTGCAACTTGAATTTAGACTTGCACTTGAGCAAACTGCTTTTGGATTTCAAATTTTGATTTGATTTGGGCTCAATGTCTTGACTTAGTTGAATTTGTCAAGCCTTCAAGCTTGACTTGAACATTCTCAAAATGGCTAAGTAAAAGCTCAAATCTAACCTTCACCCAAACCTCACAATTCCATGTTCTTACCTTGATCATCCTCAATCCAATCTTCACACTTCCCTTGGTTGTTCACACAAACTTGATGAAAATTTGATGTCCTTGATCGTGCTTGGATCAAACTGGAAAACCACTCGCCCTCTCTTCCTAAGGCTCGGGCACTAAAATTGTCTAAGTGAAGGTTCAAACTTGATGTTTCAACTGAATGTACTAACCCTCCTTAAGACCTACCTTGACCAAAGCTTGGATTTCCAAAGACTTGCAAGACTTCGAAACACTACCAATCTAACCTAAAGCCTACACCTACTGACAACAAAAGCGAAAAGATGCAATGGGGCGATGGTGTAAAAAGGTCACAATACTACCAATGCAAGGTAACAACTATGAATAGATTTTGCAACATCCTTTGCCTAGAGGGCCAGTATACATACCAGTGCAATTTGGAAGCTATTTTTGTGACCCCAAAATGACCAATTCCAGATCTTTTTGCTTCTCTCACCCATAGCTCGCGGACTCAGACAAGGAGAGTACCCGACATGCCCAAAGTTTTCAACTCGGCAAAAACTCAACAACAGCAACTTAGAGAGTACTAAAAATTAAAATTTCTTTAAAAAACATATAATTTTTACAAAATTCAATAACAAAATGTATTAAATTAAAATTTGACATCTCAAAAGATTAAAAAAATGTGAAAAATGTGTATTAACCAGCATTTTTTCTGTGCTAGTATTTTAATCCATATTTTTCTTATGTCTATAAAAACTCACAAGTTAAACCTGTAAAAAATAGTGGAGCAAAAAAAAACAGAGAGTACTCAGCAATTCAGAGAGTACCCAAAGAGTTTGCAAACTATACTCTCAACACCACATATACAATGCAGAAAATTTACTTTTGAAAAGTAATTCACCTTTCAACCAAAAATCATTCCTTGGCTGGAAAATATCAGCTTAGATTCTTCCATTTAGTGATATAACACTCCAAAATCTGCATCACACTCATAATCCTCTCTACATAGCCAAAATTAATAGCAACCTCGACAAAATCAACTATTGGTTATACCACAATGACCTCACCACCCCACCCCAACCCTCAACCCACCCTTTAAAAAAAATTAACGCATTTCACTTATCAAAAAGAACAGAAAGAAAAAAACATTTTCATTTTGGCATTTACAAACTTGAGGTGAAGAGCAGCAAGAAAAGAGCAACGAATGAAAAAGGAGAAAACAGCAGTTAGAAAAGGAGACTAGAGCATCCAATCCACTCTACTAGAGGTTAGACCTTCATTTTACATTTGTTTTATTAATTTGTTTTGCATTTTTTCAATTTTTTTAACCACAAAGGAAGGGCATTGTGAGTTTATTATTTTTTTATTTCAACTTGCAGCTCAATTTTCAATTCTTAACCAAAACAAATTCATAACTTGCAATGAGAGTACTAGTAATGATAGTGAGGAGGTTGAGGTTCAAGTGCATGAAAGAAGTAGACCTAGAAGTAGAAATCATAAAAGTATGACAAAAACTAGAGGTTCTTCAAGGAGTGAGAGTGTAGCAAGGCCAGCAACTTCAAAACCCATTTGAATGTCCTTCCAAAGTTCTCAAAATCTACGCAAAAGGCCACTTTACCCCAAGAAACCTCTATTACAATTTGTATCACAATTAATAAGGATAAGAAAAAAAATTCAAGAGAGCGTAAAGAATGGCTTTGCAATTTGTGCAAAAAACAATAATAGGCAGCTATATGAGAGTTTGTTGTCATCTTTTTTGGATAGGTGGTAAAGGGGTGAAAGGTTGTGAAAAAAAAAACAGTTGAGATTATTGAAGCGACTAGATTGCATATGGAGGCAAGAAAGCAAGAAACTCCATTGGAAAGTTTGTACCCTAGTGTGTCATTGCCTACAGGGGATCCTTGGATGCTGGATTTCATGGGGGAGAGGGTTCTACTTCTACTAGAGGAAAAAAACTACAAGTGCAAATACATTTATGATTTAACACATAATTATGAGATGTGATTGACTCCTCTATTAATGAGTTTTTTTATGCTCATGTAATACCATTTCATGTGGCATGTTCACCATATTTTAAACAAATGTTCAAAGATGTGATAGCTTTCGGTCCTTCATTAGTTACACTTGTAGAACACAAGCTACACACAACCCTCCTTGATAGAGAATATTCTAAGGTGAATGTGATGATGTGAAATATGAGACAAACTTGAATAAGGGATGGATGCTCCATTATCATGGATGGGTGGACCGATATCAAACATTGCCCACTCATCAATATTATTGTCATATGTATAGCAGGCTCTTATTTTACTTGAGCTATTGATTGTTCTAGAGAAACGAAAGATCCAAACTTCAAATTTCAAATTTTAAGAGATGTCACAGAGGAAGTTGGAACCTATGATGTTGTCCAAGTTGTTGGAAATGTTATTGATGTCAAAGTGTGTTTTATTCAAGAAGGGGAGATTGTTAGAAGTATGATCATTGATATCAGAGTGAGATTGTTGGAAATATTGTTATTAATGATAAAGATTGTTGATGTCAAACTTTGTGGAAATTTTTTGTTATGTCTTCAATCGTGATCATTGATGTCAAAGTGAGATTGCTGGAGTTATTGTCATTGATGATAAAGATTGTTGAAGTCAAAATTTGTGGAGATTGTTTGTTATTATGACTTCAATCGTTTGTCCAACTCATGGAATCTTATTATTTTGAAAAAGGTGTAATTGGAGGCCGACTCATAGAATTTTATTATTTTGAAAGGGGTGTAATTAGAGACCGACTAAATGAATTTTATTATTATGATTTAATTTTATAAGGCCAACCTATTTTGGCACCCAAAGTTGAAATGGGTATAAAAAGGTGAAGCATGTTTAAAGAAGCAAAATCCAAAAGGTGCAATTTTGTAAAAGAGCTTGGTGCTTCCTACAAGAAGAGATTGTTGTCTCTTGCTAAGATGGTGCTCAATTGAGGGGATTGGTGTCTCCAATAGGTTGTTGCCTGCAAATTTTGTAAGTGGGCATTGGTGTCTCCAGTGAGTTGGTGGCTGCAAATATTGTAAGATCATTTTATTTTTGTTGTGGTTGGATTTGGACAATAGACCCAAGCTGTCGTACTTGGTGCTTTCACCCTGAAAGGGTTTCCACATAAATCTTTTGTTCTTAATTGGGTGGATCTTGCGTGTCAACTATTATTATGGTTGTTAAATTTAAATAAGTAAAAGTTTGTCTTATATTTGGAGCAACCATTTGAGGCAAACTTGTAGCCTTAGTCACAAGGTTTGCTGAATTTTGGCCATGAGGTTCGAAATTCGGTGAACTTCAAAACATTATAAAAAATTTGTTGAAATTCACCTAATGTTCGTATGGATATGGGGCATCATCTCAAAAAAATGTTTTTAGGGTTTTCAACGTTTTTATTTCCTGCACGAAGAGGTTTTTCCCTCATTTTTTGGGCGCTAATCACGTTTTATCCTTTCTCAAACGGGTGGGAAGGACTACCCACAAAGATATGGGAATCAGAAGATCAGGCGGCGTCAGGCAAAGGGATTGTGTATGCCATGTCGTTGAACGGAGTAATTTGCAAAGTGTCATGCCTGGAGAGAGGATTCCAATGTCGTGCTTAATAATAGGTATTGATATTGTGTTTTTATATATTTAGATAATATTATTTTATATGTTAATATCATTTTTGTTGTTATTTAAATATAGTAGATATCATTTATTAATAGAAATATACCTTTATATAAAATTACATATTTATATTATTATATTATTTATATATTTTAATATGATTTCTTTATATTATGTTTTATATATAATAAATATTATTTATACATAATAAATTGTTTATATATATGTATATATATATATACATAGCATTGATGGAATACCCACCAATTAATCGTTGAGTTTTTTAGCACCGCGAGTACTCGCTGATTTTATGAAAAACTCGGCGAGTCTGAGTTAAAAACTCACCGCACTTGCACAGTCCAGCGTTAAAGCAAAAAATACGTCACAGTTTGACTCATTTCTTTATTTTGAGCGTTTGTGTTTGGTAGTGAGGGAAGCAAAGAGGCTTCCAAACCCTTGGTAGCTGATTGCAATCGATTAGAAGTGGATTCGAGTGGATTTCAAGCGGATTTCAACCAGTTTTTCAAGAGAAATCACATTCCCAGGTAAGTTTGTTGAGTTTGTTTCTATGTTTTTTAAAAACATTCTATTCATTTTTTGTTGCATCTAAATGAATACAAAATCATTCCTAAGCAGTTAGAAATGATTTTGAATCATTAGAACAAGATTCAACGCTATTTTTGACATGTTTTGTTGAATCTTTAACTATTCTTTTGAAGAATATCTTCTTTTTTTTAATCACCCTAGAAGTTTTTTTAGTTTTTTTTTTAACTTTGAATGATGTCTAAAAATATTGAAACTAATTTAGATAGTTTGTTTAACTGTTTAACTAAAATATTTTTTGTCTTTTCACTTTCTATGTGTAGGTCAACAATTAACCATTAATTCAGTGTGGCAAATTTAGATAATGATTGGCCACTAGAACCATGTCCTTTTAATTTTATAGGCACCCGTCCTAAAAGTGCTAGAGATAAGACATGGAGGTATGCTTATGAAGGACCGGAGCCTGGGAAGGCAATTTGCATAAAATGTGAGAGTAATTTCTGGAGGCATAAACTCCCTCAAATACCACCTTGCAGGCATTGACAAGCATGAAACTAGGAAATGTGACAAAACCACAAAAGAGATAAAAAGATTTGTTAATGCCCTACTTGCAAATGGGGAAGAGAAAAAATTGCAAAGGGGGAGGGGAAAATTAGCTATGAGGGCAGCCATAGCTGAATCTCAAGGTGCTCCAATTGACATTGAAGAAGAAGAAGCAACACTTTAGAGCATAGTGGGCTATCGTCGTGGCCTGTGTATCCGCAAACTGAGCACCTCCTCTTTTACCCCTTCCGCTTCCTCTAGCAAAGTGCCTACTGCTTCATCACCATCAAGGACACAGCCTATAGGCAATGTTTTTGTGAACGGAAACACACCTAGAGCACAACCACCATTAGAGGCCACTTGATGGAATATGGAGGTACATGAGAAGACAGACATTGTTGCCGCTGATTTTTGGTATTTCAACAACATCCCATTGAATGTTGCAGAAAGTCCTTGTTGGCTCAATTTGGTGCTCGCAATTATAGTTTGAGGAAAAGGGTAAAAGGCCCTTCTCGCAAGGATTTGGGTGGGAGGTTAGTAAATAGTCCACTTGATTTCATTTTAAATTTTAATTTTTTTTTCGTTTATTAAATCAAAATTGTGTACTAATACTTAATTTCAATTTGTTTTTATAGGTTGCTCGCAAATGCAATTGATAGGACAAGAGAAGTGGTGGAGGAGCAAAAAATAGAGTTGAATAAATTTGGCTGCACCATTCTTTTTGATGGGTGGATAGATGGCAAAAACTAGACAATTATTAATTTTTGGTTGCTTGCAAGGACAATCTAGTGTTCTTGAAATCAGTTGATGCCTCCAATAAGGTGAAAAATGCACAAACATTGTCATTAATGTTGGAGAATGTTGTCATGGAGGTGGGAATACAGAATGTGGTGCAAATCATTAGAGATAGTGCAGCAGCATATGTGGCAGCAGGTAAAATCCTCCAAGAAAGGCACCCCACTCCTTTTTGGACACCTTGTGCAGCATATGTCTTTGATCTTCTTTTGGAGGACATAGGAAAACATGATTGGGTGACTCCAGTTGTGGAAAATGCAAGGCGGACCACAAAATATATCTACAATCACCATTGGGTTCTGCATTTGATAAGAGAGCACACTCATGGGAGAGATTTGGTGAGATCCAGTCTCACAAGGTTTGCAACGATTTTCTTGACGTTGCAAAGCATTATTGGTGCATTGGCTTCTTTGAAACAAATGTTTGTGAGTCAAGCATGGCTAGACTCACCGTATTCAAAGAAGGTTGAAGGAAAGGCTATCGTGAACATAGTCTTCGACAACCATTTTACACAAAAGGCTACAGAGATTGTGAAGTTAACTTCAAAAGTTGAATTTTTAATTATTCTTGATTCAAGTCTCTCATTATTAATTTGTAACTTACTAACTTCATTAATTAATCTATTTTTAATTTGTATTTTTCAATTGTAGGTGTCCGAGCCCCTAGTTAGAGTTTTCCGCTTGGTAGATGGGGATCAAACCCCAATGGGGTATCTTTACGAGGCCATGGATAGGACCAAGGAGTCTATAAAAAATTACTACAAGCGGGATAGACTCAAATTTGATCCCATTTGGAAAATTATTGATAGGAGGTGGAACAATCAGCTCCACCAACCCATTCATGCAATAAGGTACTTCCTCAACTCTCGTTTCAAGTTCGATGGCTCTGATTCAGATCCTAATGGAGAGGTCATGGAGGGCCTCTCTATATGCATTCAGAGGATGACATCTGATGATGAGGAGAGAGACCTCGTTGTGACTGAACAACACATGTATGTAGAAGCAAAGGGAAAATTATTCTATTCAGAGCTGGCAAAGAGAGCAAGAAGCACTCAAACCCCAGGTAACCATAAAAGTTTAAAACATTTTCCATTTGAATTTTGGATTTTGAGGTCTAAACTCTAAAGTAATTGATAAATTATGTTTTTGCTTTTCTCTTTGCTTTCTAACTTCTCAATATTTTATTTTGCAGAGGCTTGGTGGCAAAGTTGGGGTGGAGATACCCCACATCTCCAAAACTTTGCCCTCAAAATCTTATGCCAGCCTTGTAGCTCATCCCATTGTGAGCGCAATTGGAGCTTATTTGAAGCCATCTACACAAAGAAGAGAAACAAGTTAGCCCAAAAATGCCTCAATGACCTTGTCTATGTGCAAAATAATCTTCGGTTGCACATAAGAAAGGCACAGGAAGCAGTAGCAGTAGCTGGTCCAATTGATTTGGATGATATAGATCCTTACAGTTATTGGACAACACAGGAGCAGCCTCCATTGTTTACAGAGGATGACATCTCTGATTTAGAGAGACAGACTATGGAGGAGGATGGAGGTGGATTTGGTTTCACACTAGATGACATTGAGGAGGAGACGATGAATCGGATGAGGAGTAATTGCCAGTGCTAGGAAGATCTACATTCAGGATGGAGGATGAGCCACGCACCTCAACAGAAATACCGAGTGAGGAGGCACAGTCACGCCCAACGCAAGCTTCTAGGACTAGACCCTCGAGTTCTACTTCTTCCTCTCCCTTATTTGTTAGTAGAGCTGAGAAGAGGAAGATGTAATTGTAAAGATGTATTTACTTTTAGTTTTATAGAAACTATTTACTGATTTGCTTCTAGCCATCAACATTCCTCATGAGAATGCGATTTTGTACCCACTTTGCCTTCAAATATATCTAGACTCAGCTTGTTTCTTTTGTGTTCTCATTAATTGACTCATTGGATGCATCTTCTCATTGAATTTTGCAAAAAAAAATGCATTTCTAATTAACTTTAAGCAGTTTTTTTAGTTCTCAAGTTTTTCACCGAGTTTTTTTCCGAAAACTAGCTGAGTTTTTCTAAAAAAATTTCAGGCCTTGGCGAGTTTTTGCTAAGTCCGAGTTTTCCAACTATGATACATATATATATATGTATATATACATACCTATTTAAGGAAAATAATTAAAAAATCGTATCAATTTATTCAAAGTTAGTTATTTTTCAATGAAATACATATATTATATTTAAAAAATCAAATTTCTATAAAGTGAATTTAATCACAATTTTTTTTCCGAACTTTTTGTCCTTGTCGAACTTCATCCAAATTTTATTCTTATCAAATTCAAACTTGAACCTTGTGACTTCGCTTGTAGCAGATTTAAGAAGACCAAATTTTTGTTCTTAGAGGTTAGTGCCTCTCATTAAAATAGATTGGTGTCTCTCGTTGAGTTGGTGCTCAGTTGTGGGGATTGTTGTCTCCAGTGGGTTGGTGCCTACAAATCATCTGAAGGCTATTTATGTCTCTTGTGGGTTGGTGCCTACAAAGATTGTAAGAAGTTTCTAATATATGCAACAATATGTCGTGGTTTTCTCCCACAAGGGTTTCCATGTAAATTGTGTGTTATGTTCTTGCTTGCTAGATCTTGCATTTATAGTTGTTTTTTCTTTGAAGTATTGCTATTGCATCTAATCAAATTTTTGAAAAGTAAAAGGTTGTTATACTGATTCACCCCCCCCCCCCCCCCCCCCCCACAAGTATAACTAAGTGCTCCTCAATTTTCTCCTTCATTGAGAAAATTGTGAGTGTAATTAAAAATGAGGACACTAACTCTCCTAGCCATGGAGAGATTTATGAGACCCTCGATAGCATGCTCTATCAAATCAAGCAAGCAATTCACAATAAGGACCCTACTTTGGGATTTTGTGAGGAGCATCTTAGGCCCATTTTGATGCGACAATGGAACACTATGAACACCACATTTCATATGTCAGCCTATGCTCTCAATCCCAAATGGTATGTAGCAAAACCTAGGAGAATGCCTCCATCTCATGATGAAGAGGTGAAAGAAGGCTTCATGAAAGCCCTTGGGAAAAATAAATATTGAAAAGAAATCTACTTAACTTCACATACAATGGCTTGCATCTGTCAATCTCCATGGTCCAACCTTCAACAAACCAAAGGCGTGGTCCAATAGAGCTACATTAGCTCAAATTGACCTATTGGATGGTGGATGTGGCATGGTAAGGATGCACCAGAGTTGAAGCTACTTGCTCTTGGTCTTCTTTCAGGAGCTGCAAACTCCTATGTTGAAAAGAGGAATAGGTCCAAATATAGCTTCATCCAATCAATCAAGAGGAACAACATTACCACTAGATGATTAGAGAAGTTTGTGGTTGTAAACAATGCTTTGTGCCTGCAAGATTGACAGGCCCCAGCCTTATGTTGGGATGTTAATCCTAAAGATGCTATTCAAATCAATGAGGCAGAAACACGGGAGGGATCATTTGGGTTTGCATTGCTTGAGGCAGCCCCTTATACTAGCAATGACTCAAACTTGAGCTCCATTTTGATACAGACCTGCCAATTGCATCTATTGATTAGGGACATAAATGTATTTTCTATGCTTTTGTCATTTTGTGGTTGAATCTTGGAGCTTTTGGGCATTTTGATACAGTTCTTATATAATATGTATGCACATTGACAATGAAAGCATTTGAATTTTGTTAATTTGTTTGTCGAATCTCAAGTAAAATCTCAATTCAAGTCTAATATGATCTATTAAGTTTCTACAATGTCTATGATGAATGCTTTATCAATGTTATGATATGAATATTTGAAATTTCTCTATATTTTTTTATATTTCCCTAGTTTTTAATAGCCGTCCCCTGTTGTCCCCTAATAGATGGCCCAAAAGTACCCCTGTACCAGAAACATGTCCCATGTCATCCCCATCCCTGTAACTTAGTGGAGTGTAGTTGTTTATGTTTCATTCCATCCACCAATTTACTTCACTCTAAGAAGTACTTATTGTTTAATTCCTCATATACCCAAGATTTAAGTAATTACAAAATCAGGACCCCTAGGAGACAATTAGTTAAGCTTAGAATAACAATATGAGACAACCATTTATTATTAGAAGTAAAAGTTATTTGAATTCAAACTCAACTAACTTTTACACTAAACAAAGTAAATTTTACTTGCTGTGGAAAATATCTCCTACTTATCAACTGATGAGCTTAAGGGGCTTTCTAATGAGTGGTTCATAAGGCACAACACTTGGTGAAGGTTTTGCAAATGGGGTTGCAAGCAGAGTGGGTTTAACCATGGAGAAAACTCCATAGTTAAGCGCGCTCAAGCTGGAGTAGTACTGGGATGGGTGACCTCCCGGGAAGTCCCGGTGCTTCACCTCTGTGAGCATCACCTAGATCCAATGAGTGCTAAGTGTTCCATTCATTCTCATGAGAGATGGGTTCATGTGAACCACTACTCATGAAACATGGGTCAATGAGTTTGACTCAAAAAACTACACAATTGAATCCTGATAGCAATATCACAAAGTTCAACTCGGCTGCTTAAATTTCATTCCATAAGCCAATTTACTTCAGAATAGCTAGGAGCTTATAGAATGAATCTTGATCTTTTAAAGATTTCAAAATTTTGTGCAATTATTTTATGTATGTCGAAGTGAGACAGAATTGTTCAGAAAACTCATCATGCATGAGCACTCATTATTTCAATTTATAGCAGAAGGGAAAGGAAAACTAGCTATGGATTAATACCATTTCAAAGAGCTTTATGTGAGTGATTTGTTGTTTACTGTTTAATTGGATATAAATACTCCAAGTTGAGAACAAATGATACAGTTAAGATGCATCAAGGCTTCTCCTAGGTGAGATTGGATCCTTGAACTAAGAGTGTTGCATCAGCATCATGTGCTGTGCATAATATTTTAGTTCTTTAAATCATCTTTTAAAACTAACTTGGAAGAAAAGAGTCCATACGCATTGCAGTTTCAAAACACATAAATCAATTACTGAAATGTAACTTCATTTAAAGAATACCTTGGAAAGAATAGAGTTGTTCCTTCTATGCTCTTCCTGAAGCCATCGTGCATAAAGTGGTCCAATTGAAGCATTTAAAATATCTAAGAGAAGCCTTACACATTCACCTTGGTCTAAATTTTTTCCGTTTAGTGGAACCTTGCCAATCTGCTAACACAACTGTACAAAATGTCAATCAGCCAAAAAATCAACATGGAAAGATAATATCTAACACAGAAAATTCAAGCCTTAGGGAAAAAGAGAAGCACAAATATATAATATCAGGATACCAAAACGTTTACTACAATTCTTACAAGCTATTATATGCCCCGGCCGGCCCTAAAATAATATTGAATATGTAATAACCATTGTAACAAGGAGTTAAGTTGTCAAATCAATTTAAGAACTCAGATACCCAACCCACAAAAATATTGTAATCGTGCCAGCAGACATACAGAAGGTGGCTGACAGCCTTCCCAAATATGTAAATGGTCATCAAAGTAGGGATAATACAACAAAGGCAGGATAAGGTCATTATGAAAGTAGCAAAACCAGCTTGCAACCAAGGTTTGAAGAAAAAGGAGTACATTAAGCAAGTGGAAACACTATGCAATCAGCTGTTTTTGTAGAAGAACTCTCCATGAAAAGGAAGATCGCATGCCTTAAGCTTTAAACAAGCATCAGAACAAGTTAAAATTAAGTATATTCCTGTAATAGTATAATCCTAAGCTAAAGATATTTTATAAGAAGATATATTAACATCACTGTACATCTTTGATTAGGCTGAATATTTAGGAGCAAGGCCAGGCAAGTTTATATTGATAAACAGTGGAATATGAGGATTTGCCCATTTGCCCAATCATAACTATTACTAGGATATGGAATAGAACTAGAAAATAATATAGCAGAGACGTGCTCTATAACTTTGAAAGTAAGCTAAGTTAAAGTTTGTAACAGAAAAACAGAATCCATCCTTACAACTTGTGCTTTGTGACTTTCAATATGGTCAAAGTCAACAAGATAATATACAAGTAAAAATGGCATGTGACATATTTAGACATTAGTCAACAATAATTAAAAAAAACAAGAACAATTATTACCAGAATATCAAAACTGGACTTTATTCAAATCAAATGAGCTAGCAAAAAGAATAAAAGATCTTAACAAGAATGATATAAAAAAATTAAATAAAGATATTTTATAAGAAATGTTTTAAGTTTTTAACATCACTATACATCTTCAAATGTGTGCAATATTTAGGAGGAAGGCCAACCAAGATTAATTGATAAACACTAAAATAGAAGGATGTGCCCATGTGCCTAAGTGGAACTTTTGCTAAGAATTGAACAAAAATAAAATTGCAGGGACATGCTCTATAATTTTGAAAGAAGATAAGTTAAAGTTGTAGCAGATAAATATTAAAAACAGAATCCATCCTTAGTCCTTTTTCTTTGTGACATTCTACATAATCAAAATCAACAGAATAAGATAACCTAAAAATGGCATGTGACGTACTCATACGTGACTTAATAATAATATGAAACAATTAAGAATAACAATTATTGCCAGAATATCAAAAGTGGACTTTATTCAAGTCCATTGTGCTTGCAGAAAGAATAAAAGATCTTAACACTTCTCAAATGAAGCCACTCCATTCATTTTTACACTTACATATGAGTGTTTTAATACAATCTTAACATGTTATAAACCGATGCTCAAGAAATGTTAATATAGAAATAACCTACAATTCAACACGAGGAGAGTTCCAATGCAGCATATACGCATACCTGCCTGCTTCAGAATGACACGGCAATAAAACCATCTCATTGTTCCCTATGGTACACATCAACAGGGTTCAAGAGTTCTCAAGTGAAATATGATCAAGAAGATACAAGCTTGTCATTACTCCCAGCATTAAAAACTAAGCTAAGATAGATTCATTAGGTGTGCTTGGAGATCCAGAGAACCTAGACATAATTCACACTGACAAAATACATTACAAAAGAAAGCAGTTTCTTTCAAATATAAAACATGCAATTTATTGCTCAGATGAACTACTCCAAGCATTCAGAAGTAACTCTTACAAAACATACAACAATTGGGGGCATCAAGTTCATAGGTTGCTACAAATTGTTACTATGAATGCATCTCATTAGCATATATACAGAAAAGCTACAATTCAAGACATGGGCATTCTTGAAAAGAATTGTTAGGTAAAAAGTCAATGCCTGCCTCTTTGTGAAGATGGTCCAATGTTGTCCAGAGAAGTCTTAGTCTTGGACCCTTTTCAATAGCTTGCAAACTTATCATATTGCTCTTCCCAGGATTTTCACGTTCCAAGAACACAGTTCCATAGCTATCATTTTTCTCAATCACATTCACAGCTGTTGTAAGTTTCCTTTGCACAATGTTCCAGACATCATCCACATTATTTTGGCTCTCTTTCTTTTCAAGCCTGCCAGTTCAGAAAATCATGAACGGAATTCTTTGAGATATAAAAATGAAATGTGTTGTAATTACTTCTATAATAAACACCCTGGTCAGCAACTTGCCAATTGGAAATAATACTACCTAATCAAGCTTTCGCTACCTAGTAAATTATTCACTCACCTGCTGAAGAGGGTATTATCTGCTGAGGCATTATCCAAATTTGCAATGCCATTCTGCCTTCTTCCAGAAATTTGAGACCTTGGGGTGACTATTCCAGCCATATATGCTAGGACAACAGTGGTCGCTAATAGCACCTCATCCACAGCAGATGTCCACTCCAAAGACATGACATTTCCAATATCTACCAGAGCTGCAAAGCACTGAATTCCAGAAGAATTTTTGCAACCTCTTGAATGTTTGTAATCACTATGATTCCATATTGAATCATTTGATAAGCCAGAAAAATTAGAACTAAAACTGCAAGACGCCTTCAAACATGATGCAAAACAGGAAGTACTCCACAAAAACCTATGTTTTCTTTCACAGAGATGTCCCCTTCCCATGTCTCCAAATGCAAGCATGTCCAAAGAATAGATTTTCTGAGAATGATGGCATGGTGTACACAGCGAGCCTTCAAACCAGCTTCTGTATGATTGCCCTAAAGTGAAAAAATGACTTTGATATTGGCCATGGTATTGTTGAAAAGAATGCTTCCTCCCAAGGAAAAGGTGAGCCTTAATATGCCCTAAATGTCTCTTACTGTGAACCAAGCTTTTGCCAAAGATTCTATCATTTTTGTAGAATTGACTAGGTTGAGGTTGTGAATAGACAGCAGATGGGATTGCAGCCCAGTCTGCCATCTGTGAATATTTACAAGATTATGATAAGAAAGGAGCAAAGAGTTCCTTCTAAATGCCAATCCAGCTGCATTGTATCCAGCATAGAAATAATCAGATCAGAAACAAAGATTTGATCCTGTCACTAAGATATGCCCAAGGCTAGTATGATTGTTAAACGCCACCAGAAGTCTTGTGTCCTGTAAGTACAATTAACAGATTCATGTCATTGACCACAATTGTATTCATATAAATTGATTACACAGATAATCTGTATTCATCTTGATATGCATTGAACTTCTTCACAAATGCTTACTTGTCTTATTAATATAAAAGCTGCAGTATTCATATAAAATGAAATGCGACTTGTGCAATAAGTTCTTTTCAAAGTAAGAAAGCGACGAACAAGAACTACTGATTAATTTGTATGTAAAGGAGGAATCATATCTTGGAGCAAACACAAAAGTAGGGAAAGAAAAGAAAACAAATGCAATCATTCTGCGAATTCGAACTGACTTTTAACTTCAACAGTATTTCAGTTGGTAGACGCTTAGCTCAAGTCTTGCTCATCTAGATATACGAAGTTACATTCAATAACTAGACCCTTTTAAAGCCCCCCTAGAGATGCAAAAGATTATTAAAACTAAAACAATTATCATAGGACTTATGTCAAACAAATTTACACGACATAAGAGCTAAAGCTTCATTTACATCAAACAAAACCCAAAACTTTAGAACTTATAGATACTTAACTTCGAGACTCAACTGACCTGACTTGACAAAACAAGTAGATATAATACACACACTTGAGCAGATGTAGCACAGTAATGTTCAAACAAAATGATCTACCAATACTGAAAGTTTTAAAGAAAGAATCTGTTCTTTCTTTCTATTCTATGCATTCTTTCAGGAGTGCCTTATTTTAGTGGACAGAATGCTTTATTCTTAATAATTACTTTTAGAATATTTATGATAAATTTTCTTTCATTAGAATTAAGAGAAGCATCAATTACTCTAGATAGATGAATGCTACAGCCGACATAAGATTCTCTATATTTTCTGTAAGCTTACAAGTTGATTCACGTATACCCAACAGAATCCTTAAGGCATCACCCACTCATAAATACCAAAAAAGCCTCAAATATTTACACCTCACAGAAAAACAACATACAGAAGGTAAAGCCGCAAAAGCATTAGCACTGTTGTATCACCAAACCAACATTCACATGGGCAACAATTCCTCCACTCCCTTAATAAAGCAGTTTCAAAATGCCTCACAGACACTCCTTCCATAAGAATGCAGTTTCAAAATGTATAACAGAGACTCCTTACACTAGCTATGCCACTCAATCCTCTGTTGCATCAGCCCACTCCCAGATTTCGCATAAAAAATAGGGGTATACCAGGCTCTAGCATCTACACTTGACAGGAAAACATTATACAGAAGGCAAAAGCATTAGCTCTATCATATCACCACCCCAACATTTACATGAATAATAATTGCTCCACGCCCTTAAGCATGCAACTTTACAATGCCTAACAGAAACTCATCCTGCTTGCTATGCCACTCAACCCTCTGTTGCAGCAGCCCACTCCCATACTTTATTTATCAGGAGACATCCAAGGACTGTCCATTTATCATAAGAAGAAAGAAATACAACGAGGGGCATCCCATCCCCATCCCAACATCCAGTATGCATGCCTTGTCCCTAGGAAACACTGGCTATATACCTGTTGGCCAATTTCATTCCTCACATCAGTCCTCAACGGTTTACATTGCCTGTCAATCAATGAGCACCACTGCATGCCTCCTTGTGGCCAAAGTTGCATGTCAAGCCTTTTATCTTTATATGGCAGCCACTTGAAACTAGTGAACTACAAACCTGACAAGCAAACTACAGCCAAGAACTTCCTCAGTACATTGTTTTTCTTAGTTCGAGATTTCTTCATTATTAGTTAAACTGACTCCACCGTCTCCTCTAGTGTGATATTGTCCGAGTTTTGATGCATTGATCAAAGTGGGAAGTGGTTTCCCATCTATGTCCATCAATTGGACCAATTCACCATCGAAGACTTCAATTATTTCATGAGAGCTTCCCACTGAATTTTTAATTTTCAATTTCTGCCATTTCTTAATTTTCTTAATGTCTTTCATGCTAGCACTTTCTTATTCATTGTTTGTTCCAACTGACCATTGTCCAACATCCTCATCTTACATATCTTGTGTAGCTAGAACAGTCTGTATTGCAGATATTATTCATCCCCTGACCAATTCTATAGCACCGAAAATTTCATTGGTACTATATCTTCTTTCAAGCACATTAATTGAAATGGTGTTTACCCTATGATATTTTTAAATGAAGTTCTATGTGCCCATACCAAAGCTAGCATTTTCTTATTTCAATCTTGCTGTTACATTACACAAGTTCTATAGATGATGGCTATGATGATAGACTTATTTGAAGCCTCTACCAGGCCACTTTCACTTGCGCATTATCCACTTGATTGGCCATGTTCGATTCCAAATATTTTCATCATTTCGCAAATTACTGCATTCATGAAGTGTGTCACTTTGTCAATTACTCTGCTCAGGAAATCTGAACATGTTTCTTTATAATTCAATTCTATTTCTTCATATATAGCACATCTTGGAATCTGATCTTTACCCAAGTGATATGATAGTCCATGGATCAACTGAAATTATGTTGATTTCATAAAATGTTTTTCTTTGCAAGAAGTGCATCTGCTGCAAATTAATATTCAATAAGTATTCTCCAATTCCCATACCATTTTCGTAGTGTAGCTATATGAAATGGCCAAGTAATCATCACTGACATCCTCTATTGGTTCACTAATCTCAATTATACGTAGGTGACCTCTAATGACATGACTTTTCCCTTTTCATACAACAAAAATATTAACTTTCTAATCATAGAAATACAACAAACGTGCAGTCCTCCCATGCACAATTGTTTTATTGATAAGATAAACCAAACCTTGAGGGTCTACTGAAAATGCTAATAGATTTGCCAAACAGAATAAATCCACACTTCTGTATCAATATTTCATTCATGGAATTTCCCTTTCCAGCATATAGTATTTTTCTGTGTTCACAATCTGTAGGTCAAATACACAATAAATTATCCAGTTTAAGTCATCTTTCTTGAGTTAATGTACAAGAAGTGGCATAATTAAGATGCATCCAGGTGGATGTAGAACTCATCCCAATTTGGATGTGACAAGATTAGCCCACACATCAAAGCAATCTTTTATTTCTTAATGCTTCAAATACTTTTGGGGAGTTCAAATTTTACATCCTTTCTTACCAAATAATCTAAAGAATGTCATACCGCAGCAATTATTAATAAATCTACAGTAAAATCCAATGTCTTACAAGGGACCAAACCTGGCCAACATCTTTGGGAATTTCCAAACTCATTTATGACAATTATCTTGCATGGGACTGTTTTCACAACTAGCCTTCCAAACCAGACATTCTGATACCTTGCCATATGGCACCCACAAATAACCTTTCTGGCTTTCTCTAGGTTTCATGAAAGTGGTGTTGACTAACACAAAAACAAACATTAAAATAAACTTTAATCTTCCTTCTGTGAATAGATCAATCATCCAAGCAGTCCCCAGGACAGCCAGACATATTTGATGGCAGGCAACATTTCATAATGTATTTAAAAACAAAATCCTTCATGACAATTAAAATACTATTTTAAAATTCCTTTATGAGACATAACAATCTTCTATTATAGTCTTCCACTGATTAATCATTTTCTTTTTTTATACTTGATTCGTTCAATATATGGGCACATGCATTGCATTTTTTAAATTCCTTAGTAAAGGCATTCTTGACCTCAGCCTGTTTGTCCTTTTTGTTCGCTTCTAATTTTTGAATTGATCGTACCACTCAATGGGATAATCTTTAAGGCTTCTGATGATACTCTAACCAAGCCTCAACACCTACCACCAAGGAAACCCAAGGACATATTTCTGGCCTTTTGACGCATTCCTGTTTCTGAAACATTCCAGGGATAGGGGGATGCATCAAGGACATCCCAGGCCATATACAAATCACCAGAGTGTCTCTGAAATGCAGGGATGGGTATCAAATATAAAGGGAACAGCTAGGGGCATCTCACATCCCCAGACCATCCCGACTATTTTAAACAGATTTTTAAAAAAATGTCAAAGCAATTAAACTAAACATTAATTTATTCATTTTTGGTGGGCCCCACACCTCAAGTAGGCATAAATGGGAAAACAGCCTCATTGAATGAATTTTATTTCATTATATGTTTCTCAAAAAAATATTGCAGGTTACAACATGGTTTGAACTTAACGGAAAAACAAAAAAACTTAGCAAGGTTTGAAGAAGTTAAAGAGAAGTAAATTCCTTGGCATATTTGGTAGTGGAACAATAATTCCTCGAAAGAGGTAAATCATTCTGTCCTCTTATTTTATTTTTACAATTTTTTTTCAAAGCTTGAAGTAAGCAATGTCTGAATGGAGATGCAAAACTTCTGGTTTACACTGTGTATGTTTTATTGTTCAACGTTTTGGATCACAATTAGTGGTCCATCATCAGGAAGAGGAAAGCAAATGATACAATTGCAGAACTAGCTTTAAAGGACAGGAGAGGGGTGAGATAAGGCAAACGATTGGAACACAACAAAAAACTAAAACAAAGAGAGGAAAGAATGCATAAAAAACTGAAGTCCATCTAACTACAAGAACCAAAAAACAACTAAAATAACCAAAGGCTAAAAAAAAATATTAAATGATATTTGTATGCATATGTATGTATGTATGTACATAATTTGTATCATCGGTATTTATCATGGATTCAATGTTTTCTCTGTCCGATACTGGGTCTTAATCCTCTCTTTATGAAGCAGCATTGAATGCCCTAAGAATGAACCATCAAGCATCCTCAATTCAAGCAGTTCGCATAGCACATTGTTTAAGGTCAGTCCATCGAATGCTAATCCATAATTAAGATCAATTTCGGAAGATGGCTAAAGAGCCTTAATATTTATACATATATAATATATAATAAGATTATATATATGATAAGAACATATATATATGGGCCTGCTAATGGGCTGAAATGGGATAATCCATCTATAGTGATGGAAAGTCCAAAGGAGAGGCTACCACCAAACTAAGGGTGCATCAAAATCAATTTTGACGGTGCCTCTACAAGGAATCCAAACCCTTCAGGAGCTGGGTACATGGCCAAAGACTAGATAGGGAAGAACCTGGCATGGGGTATGCAAAAACTTGCCTAAGGTAAAAGTAAGATGTTCAAACTATTACCATTCCATTAACACCATCCATCAATGCATATCAATGTGCAAGCAGTAATCGAAGTTAAGCTTATAACTACGCCATTCAACTATGCAAGGCAAACTTACAATCAGCAAGCAGCTAGTGGATTGGTCTAAGTGACTTCGCCAAAGATGCATCCAAAATATCTTCCATTCAACTAGACACTATTTCTAATCAACATAAGCAAATCCTACTCTAAGTATTTGAAGCAGGATTTCCATGTTGCTAAGGATTTTTGAGTGGGATTTCCATGTTGCTAAGGATTTTTGAGTGGGATTTCCATGCTTGTAAGGATTTTCCATTTGGGACTTTGATTTTTCAGTCCTTGATTAAGGATTTCCTCATTTCGACTTTTGAAATTCATATTTTCATAAGGATTTTGTATTTCCTTTTTAATTTTCTCATTTTTTATTTTTTCCTTCAAAACTTTTGATTCAAAACCCAGTTTTTCCTCAAAGACGGAAATCTCACTTGAGCAAGGAATTGCAAGGTTGGATTTTCTCATGTCCAAAGGAACTGTGGGTCAGAAATCAGACATCCT
The DNA here is from genome assembly GCA_027943335.1 of Chamaecyparis obtusa. Lineage (NCBI taxonomy): Eukaryota > Viridiplantae > Streptophyta > Pinopsida > Cupressales > Cupressaceae > Chamaecyparis > Chamaecyparis obtusa. The sequence continues at coordinate 712,640 of BSBK01005884.1, forward strand.
TAAGAACAAATGATCGGAATCTCACCTTATGTAAGGATTTTCACATTCTATTCTTGGAATTGCCTGTTTTGTTAAGGATTTTAACTCTCAAACTTAAGCTTAAAAGCAACAGAAAGGGGGTCCCCGTTTGCAATGGCACATGTGTGTTTACACACAATAGGTGGCTAAAAGGATTCTCGTAGAGAGAAGGCATAGACTATGAGGAGACCTTTGCTACTATAACAAAGATGAGCACCATCCGTCTTCTTCTAGCCATTGCGACACAGTCTAGCTGGAAAGTCCATCAAATGGATGTGAAGAGTGTCTTCCTCAATGGAGATTTGGAGGGAGAATTATACATGCCACAGCCTCAAGCATTTAAGGTTGCAAGAAAAGAGCATCAAGTATGGAGACTAGTGAAGGCTCTGTGAATAAGAATTCATCTTTCTGTGGAATTGACTTTGCTAAGGCTCCTTGTATTACCCTTCGCAAAGATTTTTTGTGTTGAAACTACGTGCATGCGCCATGTGTCATCGCAGCGTGCATCTTGGAGAAGGTTTTCCTTCCGCCTCATTAAAGTCTCCACAGCCATGAGTGTGCGCCACGTGTCAACAAGGCGCATGTTTGAGTTAGGCCCTCTCTTCTCTTTGCTGAAGACCACGCCACGTATTTTCTGAAGCATATATCCACACACCTCTTTGTTGGTGGGCCTAAGCATTGCATAAACATTACATCTTATTGCGCAGGATTACACGTGGTCGTTTCACAGATGTTTGGGAGAATGATTTTCCCTTCTCAAAGGAGGTTTCACACCCACCTACCACGTGTCATCCTCAAGAAGACAAAGAGCCTACAAAGTGAGACTTCCACGTGCCCAGCATCCGCAAGCTTGTTTATGATCTTTCCAGACACGGTTTCCAACTTTCAGTTTAGTTGTATGATTTCAATGAAACCGTCACAATGATTACAAAGGAGGGTTACTGAACAAAATGATGGCAATCCGTTTTTTTTCACAGATGAGAGATTAGTTGTAGATACTAAGAGCCAGCAATGGCGCTCGTACCTTCTCCACCCTGCGGATTGAGACACATGGGGCATTTTCAAAACTGCTTTCTATTGCAAACATCAAGCTTTGTCTTGGCCTAAGAAGGGGAGCAGGGGCTTTGAATAAATATAGAGTGAGAGGAGTTAAGAAAGAAACTTCTGCAAATAGGAGAAAACTTTGATAAACTTTGGTTGTAAGCCTTAAGTTGTATTTTCAAGCATGAGTCAATATAATATCTTCAATCATGCCTTGGGCCCTTTGTTTTGCTTGAGATTCTGTGTTTGAATAAATTTCAAAGTTGTTTCATTAACCTTAGTAAATGCATCTTTGGTTTTTATTTGAGTAGATTATGCTTTAAGCTTCTCTATTTTGTAAATGCCTCTGTATGATTGTTTCTTTATATGAAAGTTTTCCGGAATATTTGTTATTGTGTCTAAGAGCAATTGTTGAAGGATTGCCTTGTTATTTCGTCTTGTGGAATAACCTGTGTAGTAGAAAGCATTCTACATCTTGGTGTTTCGCCTTTATTGTCTTAAGCATGTTTTCTTCCCCTTTTACCCCCAAGCATGAAGAGTCGGCTTCTAAAATCCCGAAGGTCATTCAGCAAACGCGCGCAAGCTCCCCCACTCACTAAACCTCCCATAGGGTTGTTCACCTAGGAGCAATTTTATGTGTCAACAGTTTCTTTTTTTGGCACGCTTGGTGGGACCAAATTCACTACTCATTAACATAAACCCGTTGGTGTGCTAGTCAGTTATAGTTCACAAGGAATTTGGGTGTTATTCTTAGTGCCATCAGCTTTTAGAAGCATTTCATATCAAACATGAAGTGGCAACTCCGAATGCGAAATCTGTCAGTTCCAAGCAATCCTAGTGCTGATATGTCTAAGATCATTTCTGGTCTTGTGAAGCTCTAATTATGGACCCATTTCATAGAAGGGCACATTATTTTCCTCCATATTATGAAAAAACATCCCCTCAACTTCCTTACTACCAGCCTCAACCACAGTTTGGTTATGACCAAAATGCATTTTTTGTACCAAGTGACCAACATGTCCAGTACACCTACCATTCCCTTCCCTTGTTTCATCAATCCCAGCATCCCCAAATGGCGTTAGTGAGATCCAGGCCATGTTGTTGGATTTTAGAAATCAATTAGATGAATTAAATACGCCCCAGATGCGGCAAGAATTTCAAGAAAAGGAGGCTTGTCTTTATCAACAAGAAATGAATACTCAACGATAAAGAAAGTTTCAGGAAGAACTTGCAAAGCAAGTGGGTAAGAAGGAACAACTAATGAAGCTTTTATTAATCAGAATGCGAGAATTGGAAAGCCATGCATTTCCTACCCCTAAATATGTCATCCCAAGCTTCAGGCATCCCCCTCCAGCGCAGAGGTCCCCTGATCATACGTTTTCGTATGAAGGGTATGAAGAAGAGTCCGACGAGGAACCTGATGAGGAGTTGTTGCGAAGGAACATTAACAAAGGATTACCTACTTGAACCCCTCCACAAATGGAAATTCAACAAAAGGAGGATCCAGTTGTCTTATTTAAAGAGCTTCCCTCGTTTGTGGAGGAAGTAAAAGGTATCAAGGTTGCTCACACCTTTGAGGAACAAGTCGTGGCGTTTGAACCTTTACCAAAGTCAAAGGGCTCGATGCAAAAGAAAGCAAATCAAACGTTGCAGCATGAAATCTTATCTGACATGGAGGATAAGAAGGAAGACCCCAAAGATAACTTTGTCCTAAAGAATGGGTCTGTCGATTTACATAAGGTCATTTCTCAACCCATGTGTATTACTAGGCTAAAGCAGAAGAAGTCCAACAACAATGAAAGTTTTTGGGATGAGCTTGAAATTTTCTGCTTATCCATAGACATCAAGCCATCTGGCTTACATCAGAAGATTATAAATCACAGCAACAACATGTGGAGACTCACGAGATGCCAGATACACTAGAAAAAGAAATGTATGTGGACTCCCGAGATGAAGTAGGGCAAGATTTTTACTCCTCCCCGTAAAGAGGAAGAGTTGGCGTCTGTTGAATTCTATAGCCGCGATAGACACCTTGATGAATTGCATTTTTCTTTGTACACCTTTTTTTCACAACTGTTACTAACGGTTATGCAGTTATAACTTCTTACGTCTGTTGGAAGTATTGATCTCCTTGTGCATTGATCAACTTCATTTCACATCCACGAAGTGCGATCTTACCTGGTAACGTTTAAGGCATCCGTTACTCCAGTTATCATCTTCCCTCCCATGTAACGCATGTGCCGGTAACGCTTCACCTTACTGGGCGGATCGCCCAACAAGGTGAAGTGTCACCTACCTTAGTATGATCATATTCATTTTTTCTTTTGTCGAGTTACATTGTTAATGCGCGGTAATTGCTTTTTTTATCGACACGGCTATGTGAGATAATTTTGTTGTATCATGCGATCATTTTATATTTGGTAACTGTGAGATTCTTCATCTTCGATGATAATGTGTATTACAACGGCTCTCTGTTTTATCATACCGTCTCTGCATTTAGCATCATCTATGATATATATTTGGTAACTGGAAGCCGTGCTGTGTCTGAGGCATCACCTATGAACTATATTAAGGGCATCGCATACCTCTCGTGTACCGTTTTTGGCATCGGGCTTTATCACTGGACACAGTTGTTATTATCTGCGGACTATCCCTGGTATCTGGCATTCTTAGCGTAGCGCATTTGGTATCAAGAACTGCTCTCAAGTTGTGTCATGCATCGGGCATTTTCAATGTATCTATCCTGATATCATCATCGAACACACTTCTCTCCTTTAGTGCATTGCACTCTTCCAGGTCATTTGTATCAGTGAGCTCTTGTTGATTTAAATGTCTTTCATGTGACATTCTACATCTGTTGAATATATATAAAGGAGTACTACTTTTTGTGGGCTGGGTTGTTTCCCTCTGCCAAGAGGGTTTTTCCCAGGATATTTGAATTGTGTTCTTCTCCTTGATTTTGTCTCTTTCTGGTTCAATTTTCAACATGGTATCAGAGCGGGTTTAGGCATTTTCGATCCAGAATCAAAAAGACTAGATATCATCTTTCGCATTTCTTCTTGCTTTGCCATCATGGTGAACGGTTTAAAGGTCGAGGACAGACTTGACGTTTCTTCCAACTTCTCTTCCTGGAAATTTAGGATCCTGATCGCCCTAGAGGAAAATGATCTTCTTGCCTACATAAATTCTGATCCGGAAGAACCTACTGATGATGTTGAGAAAGCACTTTGGAAAAAGAACAGAATTATGGCAAAGAAAATTCTCATTGATTCTGTAAAGGATCATCTTGTTCCCATCATTTCCAACATGTCTTCAGCCAACGCGATGTTTCAGACATTAAAAGATCTTTATGAGATTAATAATACCAACAGAGCCTTGGCTTTGAGGCGTCAGATCCTTCACGTCAAAATGGCTCGAGGAGAATCAGCCATATCTTACTTCATGAAAATCTCAGATCTCAAGGACCAGCTTAGCACTATTGGTGACACCATTCCTAACAAAGACTTGGTCATGCTTGCCATGAATGGTCTCCCTCACTCTTGGGAATCATTTATTCAAGGCATCAGTGGGCGTGATGATCTCCCTAAATTTGACAGATTGAGAGCTGATTGCATTCAGGAGGAATGCAGACTTGAGGCTAGAGGTAATGGTCGCAAAAGTCACCATGAAGATGATCAAGTGCTAGCAGCCCACACCTCTAAAGGAAAAGGGAAGAAACCTTTCTTCAAGCGATCTAGGAATAATGACTCTCATCCAGATTCTTCACACAAAAGAAAGAAAGTCGATGTCTCCAAAGTTCAATGCTTTAGATGCGACAAATTCGGTCATTATGCCAGGCATTGCACCTCAAGACCGAAGCCTCAAGTCTCTATTGCACGTGTTGAAGACTCTTCTCCCAAGAAAGAATCATGTGACGAATCTGAGGGCTTTAGTTTTATCTCTGCTTTATCCAGCAATATTCCTACAAACAATGACACCTGGTTGATTGATAGCGAAGCTTCACGTCACATCACGGGTTACAGTGATCATCTTTTCAACCTTAGTGAAAAAGATTCTCACCTTCAAGTTATCATTGGGGATGATGCTAGTTACTCAGTGAAAGGGGCTGGCTCTACTTCTTTCCAACTTGATTTAGGCATTCCCCTGCACCTTAGTGATGTTCTATTTGTCCCTGGTATTAAGATTAACCTGATTTCTATTTCAGCTCTTGAAGACAAAGGATATCATGTGTCCTTCATTGATGGTAAGGTCCTGGCTTGGAAGAAGAACTCTAACTCATCTTCAGCTCGTGAAATAGGAGTGCGTCATGGCAGCCTCTATAGACTTTCAGCTCGACCTATTCAAGCTCTATCTCTTTGTTCCTCAAATCCAAACATTCTTTGGCACAAGAGATTTGGTCACTTAAATTTCAGAACCTTGGCATCCATGGACAAGGCTGTCATTGGTCTTCCCAAGCTCAAAAAGGATCATGAAGGTATTTGCAAAGGTTGTACTCTAGGTAAGAATACTAAGAGTACATTTCATAGCAGTGAATCTAGAGCTAAAGGTATTTTAGATTTAATCCATTCAGATTTATGTGGCCCTATGTCTGTTGCTTCCATTAGCGGTTTTTGGTACTACATTACTTTCATTGATGATTTTTCTCGGAAATGTTGGATATACTTTCTTAAATCTAAAGAATCAGATGAAGTGCTATCTCATTTCAAATCATTCAAAGCTTTGGTTGAAAATTCTACTGAGAAGAGGATCAAGACCTTGAGATCCGACAATGGTGGGGAGTTTGTATCTGGAGTCTTTCATAATTTTTGTACTGATGCTGGGATTAAGAGGGAGCTTTGCGTTCCCTATAATCCTCAACAAAATGGTGTGGCTGAAAGAAAGAACAGGACCATTGTTGAGGCAGAGAAAGCAATGATTCATGATCAGAATATTCCTATGTTCTTATGGGCCGAGGCTTGCAGTACAGCTGTCTTTATTCAGAATCGCAGCCCTCATTAGATTCTTGGTAACATCTCCTGAACAGGCCTTCTCAGGATCAAAACCAAATGTTAGTTTCTTTAGGATCTTTGGCTGTCCAGTAGTGATTCACATTCCAAAAGAGAAAAGGTCAAAGTTGGAACCTTCAAGTAAGAAAGGATTCTTCGTTGGCTACAGTGATTCTTCTAAAGCTTTCAGAATTTATGTACCAGGTCAAAGGCAAATTGAAATCAGCAGAGATGTCATCTTTGACGAAGACATAACTTGTGATCCTCCCAAGGAATCTGAAGTTGTAAATGAGGAAGATCTTCAACTCCCTCAAGATTCCACCATGGTTGATCCGAACTCTCCTTCAGAGGTTGAGAGGGAGTGTGAAGATCTTGTTGAACTTACTCCAGTTTCTACGCCAGCTGATACCACAAGTCCCCACTCTTCTTCCACGAATAAAAAGAGACCTCTATGGGCCAAAAATATTGTGGAGGAAGCCACACCTTTTGCAGCTCCTAGAGGGACTTTCAGAGAAAGCAAATGACCTCACAAGTTTGCTGGTTATGTTGAGTTAATGAGTCACATCATTTCATCTGAACCATCTAATGTTGAGGAGGCCTCCAAACATCAAGAATGGAAAGATGCCATGATGGAGGAATACAAGTCCATAATTCAGAATGATGTATGGGACATTGTCCCTAGGCCCCAAGACAAATCAGTTGTCTCATCTAAGTGGCTGTTCAAGATTAAGCATGCAGCCGATGGGAGCATAAACAAATACAAAGCACGATTTGTGGCTAGAGGCTTTTCCCAAAAGGAAGGCATTGATTATGATGAGACATTTGCACCAGTGGCTCAATACACCTCCATCAAAACAATCATTGCCATAGCTGCAATCAAAGGCTGGAAACTCCAACAGATGGATGTGAAAACAGCGTTTCTAAATGGAGTCATTGAAGAGGAAGTCTACCTGGAACAGCCAGAAGGATTCATCATCCATAACAAAGCATCTCATGTGTGTAAGTTGAAAAGAGCCTTGTATGGACTCAAACAAGCATCACGTGCCTGGTATGAGAGAATAGATAAATATCTTTTGGGTTTAGGCTTTCAAAAGAATGTAGCTGATCCTAACTTATACTTAAAACTTCTAGATGTAAAATTCTGATTTTGGTTCTATATGTAGATGATTTGTTTCTCACAGGCAGTGATAGTCTTATCATCATATGTAAGAGGGAGCTGACTTCAGAATTTGAAATGAAAGATCTTGCCATGCTGCACTATTTCCTTGGACTTGGAAGTATGGCAGAACTCAGATGGCATCATCTTAAGTCAAGGGAAATATGCTATTGATATCCTGAAAAGGTTTGGTATGTTGGATTGTAAATCCATGACTACTCCTATGGAAGTGAATTTGAAAAGGCTACATGATGACTCAATTAATTCAGATTTGGTTGATCCTTCCATGTACAGTCAACTCATTGGTTCATTAATGTACTTGGTAAACACAAGACCTAACATATGTTTTGTTGTTAATACGTTAAGTCAATTTATGTGTGAACCAAGGCACATTCATCATATGGCAGCCAAGCATGTGTTGAGATATGTTCGTGGCACTATTGGATATGGGCTCAAGTCTTCTTCTTCTACCAAACTCAAATTGCAGGGATTCTCTGATTCAGATTGGGCAGGTTGTGTGCCTGATAGGAAGAGCACTTCAGGTAGCTGTTTCAATCTTGGTTCAGCTATGATTTCCTGGAGCAGTAGAAAACAATCTTGTGTAGCTCAAAGCACAGCTGAAGCAGAATATGTGGCAGCATGTATGGCTGCTAAAGAAGCTATTTGGCTTCGAAAGTTGCTTGGAGGATTGTTTAGACAGCCTCTTGAGCCTTCTGTTATCATGTGTGATAACCAAAGCTGCATAAAGCTTTCAATCAATCCAATATTTCATGACAGGTCCAAACATGTGGAAATCAAGTTCCATTACTTAAGAGACATGGTTCAAAGGAATGCAGTTGAACTGAAATACATTCCTACTGAAGAACAAACTGCGGACATCCTCACTAAGCCACTTCCAAGGGTGAAGTTTTGTTACTTTCCAGAACAGCTTGGTTTGGTAGAAAATAAGCTCTTGCCGAGAAGGCACCCCAAGCGGATTGCTCCATTTCTTATATGCATTCTTCTCTGGGAGAAGTTTGAGGTGAAAGCCCTTGACCCACCCTCTGCGTGTAGGCAAGGTGGTTAATGCATTCTTCTCTGGGAGAAGTTTGAGGTGAAAGCCCTTGATCCACCCTCTGCAAGTAGGTATGGTGGAGTCACCCTCTGCATGTAGGCAAGGTGATAATGCATTCTTCTCAGAGAGAAGTCTGAGGTGAAAGCCCTTGATCCACCCTCTGGGAGCAGCCATGGTGGAAGTTGTTCATGTGGATTCCATGATTTTGGTTGTGATCTCTAAATAATCATGTTGATTACTTTGTTGTGATATGTTATATTCATGCTCTAGATACAGCTATCATGAATGGTTTGTGATTTTCATTATTGTCATCTAGATTAGCCATGATTAACTCTTTCGTGTAAGATAACAAAATTGGGATGTATTGAAGTTATCTATTAATGTTGATTCTTTTGCAGCTGTATATGCTTGTACAGGTAAATCATTCATAAGGTCTCTCTCTTGCTAAGAGGGAGTGTTGAATTCTATAGCAGCGATAGACACCTTGATGAATTGCATTTTTCTTTGTACGCCTTTTTTTCACAACTGTTACTAACAGTTATGCAGTTATAACTTCTTACGTCTATTGGAAGTATTGATCTCCTTGTACATTGATCAACTTCATTTCACATCCACAAAGTGCGATCTTACCTGGTAATGTTTAAGGCATCCGTTACTCCGATTATCATCTTCCCTCCCATGTAATGCGTGTGCCGGTAACGCTTCACCTTACTGGGCGGATCGCCCAGCAAGGTGAAGCGTCACCTACCTTAGTATGATCATATTCATTTTTTCTTTTGTCGAGTTACATTGTTAATGCGCGGTAACTGCTTTTTTTATCGACACGGCTATGTGAGATAATTTTGCTGTATCATGCGATCATTGTATATTTGGTAACTGTGAGATTCTTCATCTCCGATGATAATGTGTATTACAGCGGCTCTCTGTTTTATCATACCGTCTCTGCATTTAGCATCATCTATGATATATATTTGGTAACTGGAAGCCGTGCTGTGTCTAAGGCATCACCTACGAACTATATTAAGGGCATCGCATACCTCTAGTGTACCGTTTTTGGCATCGGGCTTTATCACTGGACACAGTTGTTATTATCTGCGGACTATCCCTGGTATCTGGCATTCTTAGAGTAGCGCATTTGGTATCAAGAACTGCTCTCAAGTTGTGTCATGCATTGGGCATTTTCAGTGTATCTATACTAATATCATCATCGAACACACTTCTCTCCTTCAGCGCATTGCACTCTTCCAGGTCATTTGTATCAGTGAGCTCTTGTTGATTTAAATGTCTTTCATGTGACATCCTACATCTATTGTATTACATCTGTTGAATATATATAAAGGAGTACTACTTTTTGTGGGCTGGGTTGTTTCCCTCTGCCAAGAGGGTTTTTCCCAGGATATTTGAATTGTGTTCTGCTCCTTGATTTTGTCTCTTTCTAGTTCAATTTTCAACAGCTTCAAACTAGCAAAGTATTGTCGTTGCAGCACACAAGAGTACAGTCTAGGATGATTGCTTTCACTTGGTAGTGTCAAGAGGATGCCCTATAGGGCATTTAGCTTCGCAACGAAGCATCATGTCTATCCAGGTCACGCTCGTTCCAAAGCATGAAGAAGATATCATCGGAGAGGTTGAGGTGTTGTCTCCTGTGGAGTCAACAAAAATGCCCGAGGTAAGTTATATTTTCATTACCTCGGACGCATCACTCCTAAAGGAGGTAATACCCTTGTTTCTTTTCGTTGCCTTAAATCGTCGGAGCTATTAAAAAGGAAAAAAAAATTAGAGCGCAAGGGTGATTATTTCCTTAACCCAGTTAATGGCTTCTCTTAAAAGGAAAGTTAATCTCAATTAGTGTAAATAGTTAGGTTTTTTGTTTTGCGTGTGGTGTATTTAGTTTCAATAAGCGCTACTACGCATGGGATGCATTCTCTGGCATCCTCTGTAAAGTTCTCCATTAGTCACAATCGGTTTACATGATTATCATCATCGATTATAAATTCCTATTTATAAACGATGATTATTAGTTATTACTATGCTCACCCCCTTTTGTCTGTTAGGCGTAAGCGTGCCTCTGCAAGTTTTCTCTTCTTTGTGCGCATTCTCAGAAGGGTATTCTCTACTTTATTATCGTTTTGTATGCGGTAGTAAAGTCCTATGCAAAATATCAAACCAAAGTTTATATATTATATTCTCAATAGTAGCTATATACATTGCAAAAGAGTTACTAAATTGTCAAAATTCTTTTGTCACTTACATATCTATATCATAGGCTTTTGTTTTACAAAAGAAAGCAAATTTTTTGTTCACTGTGCACGCCAAACTTCTCCAAAGCCAGGACTACCATTTCCAGACTCCTCTCCGCTCCCTGACCCATTCTCTTCCGTGTCGGAAGAGACTCTTCCACTTGACTCTGACAGCGTATCCCAGGCTTGCTCAAAGATCACCCGCAAATGGAATATCTCTATCGCCACCTCTGACATTTGCACGCTGGGGTCAAGGTACTTTTTTAGGAATTTGGCCCCATGCCTTGCGTAGCACTAATGAATGTCGAGGAGACGATAGCGAAAGTTCATCACAAACAACACAAATGGCACCTCTGCGCCCATCTCAAGATGAATCCTAACGTCTATTGTCAGTAATACCCCTACACCTTCTCGTGCTACCGCACGTCTTCTAGCCCCTCACAATAAACTTTGCCAAACATAGCCTCTGCCAGAAAGCTAATTATGTCCTTGGACTCTCCCAAATCCAGCAAAGATCCCACAAAGCAAGACGAAATATCAATATTAAGCCTATACCGGTCTTCACTTTGTAAGAAATCCTCCCCAAGGATCCATTTCATGGCCGCAAGAACCAATTTGTTATCAATTTTGATCAATGTAGTTAACTTGTCATCATCTATAAGCCCTAAGAAAGGATCTTGATGCAATGGGCTTGTCAATCTCACAGGGGTATCCATGTTTTTAGGCTAAACTAATCTATGCTTTGCTCAAACTCCCAAAGGCTTGCAAATGCTATGCCACCTTCTAAAAATGACTGCCCTTTTATAGAGCAAGTGATTATTTTCACAGGCATTGTTGCATTTAATTATACTGAAAGAAAATCTTTTCAAATTTTTGCAGTGGTACTTCACCCGTTTTCCAAAGATTGCCACTTGCTTGTTTTTCGTGGATGGCGAGCCAAGTTTTGCTACTGCTGATGCCATAGGAGGAATTTTTGTACTTCTTGAGCTTCAAAAGCTTAACCGCATTTAATTTTTGCTTAAAACGAAAGATTACATTTGATATCCGATATGTACAAACATTTTTTTAGTAGCGTTTATGCATTAATTCTAGTCATTTCATGAAAAATGGTGATTTCCAACCTGGATTTTGCACGCTTGAAGATTAAATGCCTGCACTAATTAGGATGAGATGTCTTTTCCTTGCATGCTAGGTGAAAAATCAGAGACCTCCTACTACCACCTTGATAGCCAACTTGGAGGGATGATGTCATAATCCTCTGTGCATATTTAAGCCAAAAGACATAAGCAAAATTTTAAAAAGGAAAAGAGAAATTTTTAAAATGCAATTTTCAGGTCACATTAGCAACTCTATCGGGGCTATGGACGCTTGATTGGCAGTAGAGCAATGTTAATGGTTGTCAAGGCGATAACCTCGTCGAGGCTATGGATGCCTGACTAGCAGCGAGGCTCTATCCGGTCGGCTATGGGAGACTTGGAGGGATGATGTCATAATCCTCTGTGCATATCGAAGCCAAAAGGCATAAGCAAAATTTTAAAAAGGAAAAGAGAAATTTTAAAAATGCAATTTTCAAGTCACATTAGCAACTCTATCGGGGCTATGGACGCTTGACTGGCAGTAGAGCAATGCTAATGGTTGTCAAGGCGATACCCTCGTCGGGGCTATGGACGCCTGACTGGCAACGAGGCTCTATCCGGTCAACTATGGGACAATACCTCACCTACATAGTCTAGCGGGCGAGTGGAACCATTTCTTCCTCTTAGTAAAGGAAAGAATTAATTCATCTACACACACAAATCCCTAGATGATCTACTTTCATTTTTTGACTCATTAATCTAGAATGCTAGTTGAATGTGTTATCTCTGAGGGGTATCAAATGTAAAGTTTCGTTACAAAGCCAAAATCGAATGTGATTAATCGTCTTCAATTCTTGATGTATCCCTTTTCTTCTGAGGGCATCGGTTAGCCGCTTTGCTCCCTGTTTTCAAGAACAAAATCATGGCATTTTTTGGTTAACATCGTTTGGTGCTCTATTTGCAGTCTCTTTCCTTCTTGTAGAGGCTTTTATTTGCACTAGCGTCAGGCTCTTAGTCCTCTAGTTTGACCTCAACTTTGAATGAATGTCGTTGCTTTCTTTTGTTTGGAGAGTTTTGATTCTTCACTTTCTGCACGCAAGTTTCATCGCCCCAAAGGTTGTTCGAACGACTTGCAACATAACTAATTAAAGGTGGCGAGGTCGAGTTGCTGCCAGCCCAATGGATAAGACTTTGGTCTACGAAACCAAAGTTGCTAGAGTTCTCATCATGCTCGCAAGATTCCCCCAAGAGTTGCCAAACTGTGAATCAAAATTCACCTTTCAGTGGAATTGACTTTTCTAAGGCTCCCTTTTTTTCCCCTTCACAAAGAGTTTTTGTGTTGAATCTACATGTGTGTGCCATTTGTCATCGTAGCATACATCTTGGAGGAGGTTTTCCTTCGACCTCATCAAAGTCTCCATAGCTGCGAATGTACACCTCATATCAGCAAGGCACATGTTTGAGTTAGGCCCTCTCTTCTCTTTGTTAAATACCATGCCCGAACACCACATATCCGCCGAAGCATATATCCACACACCTCTTCATTGGTGGGCCCGAGCATTGCATAAACGTTACATCTTACTATGCAGGATTACACGTGGCCATTTCACGGATGTTTGGGAGAATGATTTTCCCTTCTCAAAGGAGGTTTCACACCCACCCGCCACGTGTCATCCTCAAGAAGACAGAGAGCCCACAAAGCGAGACTCCCACGTGTCCTACGTCCGCGGGCTTGTTTCTAATCTTTCTAGGCACGGTTTCCATCTTTCAATTCAAGTGCATGATTTCAATGAAACTGTAGTGATGATTGTAGAGGAGGTGGTTATTGAACAAAATGATGGCGATCTACTTTTTTTTCACATATGAGAGATTATTTGTCGATACTAGGAACCAGTGATGGCGCCATACCTTCTCAACCCTGCAGATTGAGACACCTGGCCCATTTTCAAAACTGCTCTCCGTTGCAAACATCATTTGTATTGGCCTAAGAAGGGGAGCAGGGGCTTTGTATAAATGCAAAGTGAGAGGAGTTAAGAAGAAACTTTTGCAAATAGGAGAAAACTTTGATAAACTTTGGTTGTAAGCCTTAAGTTGTATTTTCAAGCATTTGAATCAATATAATATCTTCAATCGTGCCTTGGGCCCTTTCTTTTGCTTGAGATTCTGTGTTTGAATAAATTTTTGTGTTGTTTCATCAACCTTACTAAATGCATCTTTGGTTTTTATTTGATTAGATTATGCTTTAAGCTTCTCTATTCTGTAAATGCCTCTTTATGATTGTTTCTTTATGTGGAAGTTTTCTGGAATATTTGTGATTGTGTCTGAGAGTAATTGTTTAAGGATTGCCTTGTTATTTCATCCTGTGGAATAACCTGTGCATTAGAAAGCATTCCAGATTTTGGTGTTTCGCCTTTATTGTCTTAAGCATGTTTTATTCCCCTTTTCCCCCCAAGCATGAAGAGTTGGCTTCTAAAATCCCAAAGGTCGTTCAACGAACATGCACAAGGTCCCCCACTCACTAAACCTCCCATAAGGTTGTTCACCTAGGAGCAATTTTAGGTGTCAATAGGTTCTTTATGGCCTAAAGCGAGTCCCCAAAGCATGGTACATAAAATTGACAAGTATTTGGATGCACAAGGCTTTCAGCGAATTCCTTCAAATCCCAATTTATACGTCAAAAGCACTTGTAGTGACATCATTCTTCTTGTCATCTATGTGGATGATATTATCATTATTTATAGTGGAGCACATTTGCTTGAACAAATCAAATTGAATGTGTAATGATTTTGATACGACAAATTTAGGCATTCTCCATTATTGTCTCAATGTAGAAGTTTGGCAAACAAGAGGAAATATTTTCATTTCTCAGTCTAAATATGCCAAGAGTTTTCTAGACAAGTTCAGAATGACTTTTTGCAAAATCTCGTCTACACCTATGGAGATAAGATGAAACTTACAACCCAATCGAACACACCAATGGTCAATGAGTCAAATTTCAAGCAACTAGTTCACAATCTCATCTATATTACAGCCACTAGACCTAATAGAAGATATGTTGTAGGTTACATTTCTCATTTCATGACAACCATAAACGTAGAACATTGCGTTGCAATGAAACGATTACTAAGATATGTTAAAGGGACAACTAACTTTAGCATTCTGTACAACAAAAGCAAAGATCCTTAGTTGATTAATTTATAGATCCAAATTGGGCAGGTTCTATTAATGACAACAATTATACTTGTTGACATGTTTTTAGTCTTGGTTTGGGTGCAGTCACATGGACCAACAAGAAGTAGCGGGCAGTAACTCTCTCCTTGAAAGAAGCCGAGTATCGGGGAACCGTCAAAGAAGGTAAGGCAGTTTGACATTGAAGAATGCTTTCTGACATGAAAAAGTCTCAAGCAGGGCCTTCACCTTTGTTTTTGAAACTCTAAAAAACTGAATGATTGTATTAACCAAATACCCGAATATATAGAGTTTACAAAAGCATTTTGACAAAAAAGCAAAAAGCAAAGTTGTCTAAATATAGATGACTAAAAATAAACTAATTAAGATAACTAAAAAATAGAACTTAAATGCCCATTAACTAAGATTCTAAAATAACAAACTAAAAATAGCAAGAACCTAACATACTAAAAATAGTCTAATACCCTCCCTTAATGGTCATTCTATCAACTACCCAACCGACATAACAAAATTTTCTTATCAAGAAGCAAAGTAAGCTTACTCCTCTTCAAAACACTCTATGACTGGAGCCTACTTCTTAGACTCTCCCAGGTTGGTCTTCTAATCAGCCAACCACTTTCTACAGAACTTCTGGATATGACCAAGCCTCCCACAATAGTGACATGTGATTTTCTTCTTGGAACCTTCCTTAGATGTGTGTTGTCGTTTTTGTTGAGTGGACACGCCTTTGCCTTTATCTATGGCAGTAAATGCTTGTTTTGTACTGACCATGTCACTACTGCTACCAAATTGTTGTCTCCACCTAGCTTGCTGCAACAATTTAGTGCACAACTCATCAAATTTTAAATCAACATTAGTGGAGGTAATGTTGAGTGTCTCAATTAAGTGTGTGTACGAGCGTGGTAAACTCTTCAACGTAGTCACCACCATGTCCTCTTCCATCTTGCGACCAATGGCCTCCAGTCGATCGTGTATATCCTTGATCTTCATAAGATGCTCATGTAGAGTCATCTTCTCATCCCTCATAAGGGAAAACAACATGTTCTTTACAAAGGATGCTCGGCTCTTGTCAGATGTCTCAAGAAGACCCTTCAAGTGATCCCAAATCTCTTTAGTTGTCTTGCCTAATGGCACTTCTCGAAGCATCTCATCGGTGACTAATAATTTCAGTAGCATAACCGCCTCTCGGTTACACTCATCAAACTTGTCTTGGTTGTTTCCCGCCATTGTAGGACGATTAGTGTTACCCAAAATGACTGCATCTAAACACCGGCACTCAAAAATTGAAAGCATCCTTTGCTTCCAAGTATTATAGTTCTTGTCGTTGAAGCATCGATTACCTTCCAACATGATGTTGGTCAACAATGCCATCCCTCTCGTTTTCAACGAGATTATTGATTTTTCTCCAAAATCATGCAAAAATCAGAAACCACAATTTACTTAAAACCTAGAATTTTTTTCTAAAAACCCTAAGTTGTAGAAAAATAATCAGCAAAAACCAAAAAACGGCAAAACTTCCGCATAGCATAAAAAAAAAACTTCACACGTGTAGAAAACCATGGTTTTGTTAAAACCCTAGTAACCCAGGGACGCGTCCCCCCCCCCAAAAAAAATCCCAAGCGTTCCTGGAACGGGGACGCACCAGGGATGGGGGAACAACGTTCTAATGTCCCCGACAGAGCCACCGTCCCCAAAGAGACGCAGGACATCCCGGTGTCCCTAGTGGAGACAAGGGGACGCCTAGGCGTCCCTCGAGCCTTGAGGGGACACCCAGACATCCCTTGTCACAGCATGCATAAAAAGTGTCGAAAAAATTTTTAAAAAACAAGTTTTTAAATTTTTTAATTGGTTACATTGTAACCCTAGACAATATGTGGGGCCCATCTACTATGTTTTATTGCATGAAAACACTTTGAAGGTTCATTTGTATTGAGTTTTTCATTTCTATGTGTTTGCAACAGCAGCAAGAAGAAGAGTGAATAGCTAAAAAAAGATTGATTGTAAGAGTGAAAAGATTGATTGCAAGTCAAAGAGGAGTGACAAGGAGCAAGAAGAAGAGGAGGAAGAAGATTCTTCACCTTGTTGAAGAGATTTTTCAAGCAAAAGGTAGGGTTTGTAACTGATTTTTATTTATATTTTCTCATTTTCAAATAAATGTTCATTGTTTTAAACTTTTAAGTTTTACATTTCTTGTTGTTTCATTTTCTTAAGTTTCTTTTAAGTTTTCGTTATTTGATTTCATTTCTAAATTGAAGTAGATTCTTGTTGTTTCACTTTCTAAATTCTTATTGTTTAATTTAAAAATTTAATGTAGGGCATAGGCTGAAACTTGAAAGCTTGAAACCATGTATTTATTGACTTTTTTTTCATTTGGTGAAATGCAGTGTCAAAATGAGCTCCCACAGTTATGATAATGAAACACATGATGATGAGGTGGAATTGGAAACTCATTCTCATAGTGGCACTGATAGTCATTCAGATTACAAACCTGAGTATGGTGATGATCATGACACCAATGAGGGGGATGAGCAAACTGAATCCACAGATAGTTGGCCACCTGGTCCACCATCTATTGATTGCCCCTCCACACTTTTGGCAAGGTGGGCTAGGGGTGCTTATGATCCTAAATCTCCTCTTAGACAGTTTGCAATGAGGATAATAGCCCCAACACAATCAGGTGGTGGCACAAGGAAGTGGAAATGCAACATTTGTAGTACATAATGGTTTGGTAGCATCACTAGAGTGAATGCACACTTCCTTTTTTGGACAGGCAAAGGTGTGGGACCATGTAAGTTTTTGGAACAGTCTAAAAATTTGCATTATAGAATTGAATTCAACAAGCTATGGGGTGTTCCAGATGACTTGGGAATTGCAATGCCTACTACCTTATCTAGTAGGCAACAGATTCAGAGTGTTCAGCGGGCTCATGAGCAGCATATACAGGGGCAGCCACGTATTCACACTCCCAGATCGCAGCAGAGAGCAACATCATTGGGAGAGGCAGCTTCGGGACCTTCTTCCACTTATAGTGCTATGGCTGAAGCACAACCGAGCAAGGGGAAACAACAGGTGACATCTGAAAGTAACCCCATAGCAGATATGTTTAATGCGCGCATGAAAGAGGAGATAGAGGATTCCATTGGGAGATTCTATTTTTCCAATGGCATACCACTTCATGTAACTCAATCTCCTTATTATAAGGAGATGATGCAATTGGTGGCAAGGGGGGGAGGACCATCATTTTTGCCACCAGGTGAGCACAAATTGAGGACTACAATCTTGGATAAAGAGTATGCCAAGATCAGTACAGCGATGGAGAGCATGTGGGTAGTTTGGGAGGAGTCTGGATGCAGCATTATCATGGATGGTTGGACGGACATTAGGAACCGTCCACTCATCAATATCGTAGTTACGTGCACAGAGGGCCCATTCTTTCTTAGGGCAATTGATTGTTCAGGGAATCGAAAGGATGCTGATTTTCAGTGTGACATCCTTCAGGCAGCTATTGAGGAGATTGGGCCACAAAATGTGGTCCAAGTAGTGACAGATGCAGCCCCTGTGTGCAAAGCTGCAGGGAGGCTTATTGAGGCAGCATATAGACATATTTGGTGGACTCCATGTTGTGTGCATGCCATGAACAATGCACTCAAGAACATGGGGAAGATTGACTGGATTAAGGGAGTGGTCAGCGATGCTAGAGATGTGCAGATGTATATCTGCAACCACCACACTTCACATGCACTCTTCAGGAGCTTCCCGAAGGAGTTCTTGAAACCAGTTGAGACTAGATATGCGTCCTATTTCATTCTTTTGGAGAGAATGCTTGTGTTGCAAGAGCCACTGCAACTCATGGTTATGACGAATGAGTGGAATCGATGGGATGGATCCAGGACAGAACAGGGGAGGAGGGTGAAGGAGATAGTGAAGAGATGTATTTTGGAGTGATGCAAAATACATAGTCTCTATCATCAATCTAGTTTTTCAGGTCATTAGATATGGGAATGGGGATGCACCTAGCCTTGGAGAGGTGTATGGTGCATTGATTCTATGCTTGGCCAGATGAGGGCAATTGTGCAAGAGAAGGACCCAACTTTAGCCTTCTACAATTACCACATTCGGCCTATTATTCAGCAGAGATGGGACAGCCTAAACACTCCCTTACACATGTTGTTTATGCATTGAATCCGAAGTGGTACATGCCTAGGCCTGGTAGAGTAATACCACTTAAGGATGATGAGGTAATTGAAAATTCATATCATGATACTCATTGTAATCATCTTTGTCTTATTAATAATTCAGAATTCTATTTCATTTGCCAATAATTTGAATTTTAAAATTTTAAAAAAATTTATTTTTTCAGGTGAAGGGTTCTTCAAGTGCATTGATAGGATGTATGATGCAGAGACTGCTGGGAAGGTTCACACTAAGTGGACCAAATTTGCTACTCTTAGGGGTTATGCAGCTGCAGCAAAGGCGGACATAAAAACTATGGCACAGGAGGATCCGATTTTGTGGTGGAATTGCCATGGACCAAAATCAACAACTACCACACTAGCCATTCATTTGTTGTCTCAGGTTTCTAGTTCTTCAACTCAATAAATATTTTAACTTTTAAAGATTTAACTTTAAGTTTTTATATTTAACTTTAGAGAACTTTAAGTTTAGATTCAACTTTTGTAAATTCTCACACTAGTCATTTGATTGAAATTTGATAATCTCAGGTATCTAGTTCTTCAGCTTCTGAGAGGAACTGGTCTACTTATAACTTCATCCACTCTCTTAAGAGGAACAGACTTACCTCTCAAAGAGCGGAGAAGCTAGCGGTTGTACATAGTGTTGCATATCACTGATCACAAGACACATGTGTACAAAGAGAGCCCAACAGCACGATGGGATGTAGAGCCAGAGGAGCCATCACAAATTGATGAGGATGAGGATGCTTCAAATGCAGGGCTGGTCGGTGTTCCTTTAGCGGCTCTTAACCTTGGAGAGGCTGATAGTTCTAATGATGATGAGTTTGTCGACCCCAAGATGGATGATTAGAGGCCTCCTTGGCATTTTGATTTTGTTGTTTGTACTTGTTTTGATATATGCTAGTCAATGTAATCATCTTTATGATGAGTTAGATACTCATACTTTTGATATCAAACTTTACTATTTGGCTTTGCTATTATTATTTTAATTTAATATTTATATAATAGAACTCTTCCATTTGCTGATTGGAGTATTTAAAATTTAAAATTTTTTGTTTAATGTTCAATGTCCAATGCAATGTTCAATGCAATGTTCAATGTTCAATGGTTTTACATCTTTATGTCTTATATTGTTATACATATTTTCATCTTTATGTCTTATATGTCTTCTGAGAAGGGATACAGTCACCATGAGTGAATGACAGAGATTGAACAGCCAAGCTCAGCGAGGAATAGAACAGGTATGATCTAAATGACAGATTAGGTGTCTACAAAAGATCATCTCTTTTATTGTTTGAAGTTCATGAAAATCCCTTTATCAGAGTGAACCCTAACAGGTTCCTTTGTATAAACCCCTTAACCGGGTGACATCTTAATTGATGTTCTTAAGTCCTCTGGTGAGGCGACTCCTAACAGGGTTAAGATCTTAACCAATCTATGATAAATCCCTTCACAGGTTAGCACTCTAACAAGTGTTGTTGTAAGCCTTTTAACAGTGCAACTTTATTACTGCAATAGTGAAGATTGTGGGTCTTGTCCCACAGTGGTTTTCTCCCTCTAACCGAGGGTTTCCACGTATAAATCCTGTGTAAGTTGTTGTATGTGATTTATGTTTAAGTTAGTTAAACATACATTACATTTTCATTATCACACAGCAGTTGTATTCTATTTCAGAGGATAAGATTTGAAATAAATTGAGTTGACTGATTCACCCCCCCTCTCAGTCACCGATTAGGACTAACAACATCAACTATCTCATGCACTAGCTCCGTATTGTTCCTTCTGAAAATGCATTATGGCTGAGGCATTACATCCAAGCCGGGGGTTATAAGGTTGTGGATGATTTCGGATATGCCAAATTAGAGAGATACCAAGTCATCCCGCCTGGAATCATCAAGGCCTCAATGCTGGACAAAAAAAATAAGCTCAAGAAAGTAAAGGGCAAGGGTATAGCAAAGCCCGAGCCATCCTATGTGGACTCAGACGACGAAGAGTCTGAATGTGAGGAAGAATTGATCTTCTATGCTCACAAGTAAAACAAATAGATTTGTAGGAATCTCATGGCAAAGCCTATGACCTATTATTTTGGTGTGAATCTTACAATTTCTTATAGATATACAGGGATCTATAGGGTTTAGTATAGACTGACATTATCGTTTAAATTTTTGGTTTTTCATTCCACAGGGATATTTGACCCTGCAGGAACATATGCAAAACTCTCGATATAGTCATATGGTTTCATATGTCAAATAGCTCATATTGTTAATATAGATATATGTAAAACTCTTACTTATGGGCTTGGCGTTTTATATTTAGCATCAATGTGATATGTTTCTGAGATTAGGACAAATTTCATTAAGATAAGGATTACTGTTTGTCATTTTTATTCTCTCCTCTGAGACAATATCCTTTTTTGCTGGTTGGTGATGATGATATTAATGTCCCTTAAAGATCAATCCCCGTGGTTTTTACTCTGATTATGTTTCGATCTTGCTATGATTATGCTCTGTTTGCAGTCTCTAGAAAGAAGGATAATGCTCTGGGGATTATATTATATATACAGATATATACGAATATATATATATATATATATATATATATATATATTCGGAGTTACAGATTGTTATATCTTGGTATATATACTTTAGACCTACAGTTTGTTCTGAACGTATAATTGGGTTGGGAGAATTCTGTTTCTTATGAATTTCTTATGGCTTTTAAATGAATCTCTTATAAGCTGCATAAAATTAAAGATTTTTCTCTGCTTCAATTTTGATTCTATGAACGAGAAGCATGATTATAGCTCATAAAACTCTGAATTTTCTGTATATGGTTCTAATTAAGTACCCTTTGCATATTTTGTAAGGGGACCTGTAGACTTTAGAGGCCAAAATTTGAGTATAATTAGGAATGATAAAAATCTGGTATAAACAGTCTTATATACCTATAGATGTATGGATATCTGGATTGAGAATTCTCTAAGAATGAATTTCTTGAGGTTTTTTGAAGGATTTCTCATATGAGTCATAAGTTTAAAGATCATAAAGCTCTCAGTACTCTTTGCATAAAATTATCTAATTGGTTATGTTTACTAGATTTGTATATTTGAAGATCATAAAGCTTTCAGATACTCAAATAGTCTCTACATGATCCTTTAAGTTTACTTTGCCTATAGATTTCGCCAGCCAAAAAGCTTGAATGCAAGTATTATTAGAGCTTGTATGTATATATATATATATACACACACACACATAAAGGTGGATATTAACACCAGAATTATTTAGATATTTCTCATGGGATATTATGGGCATTCAATTCAGCCTGTATTGTGCTGTGATATATGGATATTGTGCTGTGATACTATGAGGTATGAGATTGTTAAGGATCATTACCATGACTCGGGATTGTTACAGATTTGATAGGATTGGATAATATATGTTTCCTCTTTTAATTGCACAATAGATTGAGAAGTTTATATATAACCGGATGGGTTTTAACTTAATCTGATATCGGAATAAGTTCATATCTATGCTTGTATCCATATGTATAGGTGGGCATATACAATCAGGCATTGAGTGCAACTATACATGGAAAAAATGATCACATATAAATATGAATATGAGTATAGGTTGCACTAAACAGGATGGTGAAGGCATTAAGAATATCAATGTTAATCCTACATTTCATGCTTGATTCAAGTCTGTATTTGTTAACATTTTTAGGCTTGATTACTATCATTTTTATTGGCACACTAACAATGATCTTAGCTGAAAGGAAGAGAAGAACACTTGCAGGAGGGTTTCATGGAATGGGGTCAGACAGGAAACCAGCTGGAGACTATTCATTTATGGCTGTAATTGTAAATGGTTTCTGTTATATGTTATATGTAATGTAAACATCTATTCTAAAAGGATATGAATGGGCATATTCAATGTAATATCAATCACAAAAGGATAAATGAATCTGCACAGTGGTAGTAGATCTGCATGTATAGACTTCAGACTTGTAAATGAGGAGCCTTTGTCCTCATATATCTTCACTCGCTGAATCAAGCAGGATGTAAACTTCATGTACAGGACTGAATAAGTCCCAGGCTACACCGGAGATCTTTCTTTCCTCCGTTCTTTTCCTTCCAGTGCCTGCACTGAACGGGGGTGTAAAATTATTATTATATTAATAAAAATAATTTAAGGCTTCGGCTTATTATTTATAAAAAAATAATATATATTGATATAATCTAACCAATGTAATGTATATATCTATAACATTATATTAATACTAATCTATAATATTAATTTATAATTAATATTAATATAAATAAATAATATTAATAGCCATATCGATAATCTTAATCAATACACATATCGTTAATGTTAAAGAACGATAATTGTTATGAAACGACGGTGATGGCTAAGGTTGCGACCTATGACTCAAAAGCGTAGAAATATGGTATCGACTTCAATGAAATAATCATCACGGAAAAAGCACAAAGTGATTGTGAAGGAGATAAAACATCACCAGCTGGCCATTTCATGGAGAACATAGGATCTAAGATAAGCAGCAATGTATATAAATAGAGATGAGCTTTAGCAATAGCGACTTATGAGTCACATTCACACAAATGTTCATCGGCAGTGAGAAGGATAAGAAAGAGGAGGTCTGCGGTGATCATAGACTGAAAACATCACAGAGAATATCTCTGTATGCATACATTTATACGTTCAGGGATACGACTGAGTTTCATATACGATGGCCTGCAGATGGAAGGAAAATATTATCGATGAGTATGCAGGTTGTGAAGGGAATAAGACACGACATCTAATAGTATTTGAAGTCTAAAATTAAAATCTTATTGAGATCGCCCGAATCAAAGATCTAATAATATTTATGTAAAAAGAAAAAGGAATTAAGGAGCAACTGACGACAATAAGCAATATCAATGATGAATAGACTAATATACAGAGAAGTAAGGAGGTGATATAAAGTCCACGGTCACAGCAGTCTAGGAAAGACACAAAGACCATTGCAAAGGCCGTCCAAAAAGGGGTCATTACAGCATTCCACTTGTATGCCATCTAGCATATACTAACAAAATAAGGTAAGGGGTTACTAAGAAAGTTGAAAAAGTTTAATGCTTAAACCCCTAGAAAATAAGATAATTAATTCAAATTACCTTTTATATGGACCAGCATCACATGCAACATTTCCAATCATCATGATCATTTGAATTTCTTGTTAAATATTCTATTAAAGGCCTAAATCATCCATGGGCATCACATTGAGGATGAGGAGGCTTTTGTGGGCATTACATCAAGGATAAGGAAGCTTTTAGGGCATCACATCAAGGATGAGGAAACTTTGGGGGGCATCACATGAAGAGGAGAATCAAGGATACGAAAGTGAGTTGTTATATTTATCACTAGATACCTTCATTCCTTTTTATTTGGTTAGAAAGCACAGGAGCAATCCATAGTGCTCTATACATTTGACAAGCTTTGATTCACTTGACCCTATTATGGGAAATGTGTCTTACTTAGAGCTGGGCTTCCAATTTTTACATGTTGCTAATAATAAAATTGAAGCCATGGACTCTAATGTAGAGGAGAATAGCCATCACATGAGGAGGACAAACAAGGATATGAAAGTAAGTTGTTATATTTATCAGTATAATCGTTCATTCCTTTTCATTTGGTTAGCAAGCACGGGAGAAATTCTTAGTGCTCTATCCATTTGACAAGCTTTGATTCACTTGACTCTGTTATGGGAAACATGTCTTACTTAGAGCTGGACTCCACAACTTCACTTGCTCCTAATGAAAAAATTGAAGCCATGGACTCTAATGGAGAGGAGAATAGCCATGAGTGTTGTGATTATATTGGCAAAACTCATGCTGTAGCGCATTAAGTAACATGTGAGACTAAAATGCGGTCTGAAGCCATAATCATGCTAAAACTGGATCTACGATCAAGGATTGGTTATAAAAAAACTTATAAGCCCCTCTTAAGAATGCAGGGAAAAGTTACTGTTGGTATCAGCAGCACAGTGAGTACTATTATTGGCAAAACTTCAGGCAGGGTGGCATATGGTATAACACATGGCATGCCTGCCTTCCAAAACCATATATGAAGAAATATTAAAGTTGGTTTAGAGACAGCTGAATACTGTTTTACGTAAGTTTTGAATGACATGGTCAAAGCTCAAGCAAAACGGGATAAACAAAGTCAGTGGGCATTCTGACCATTCCAGAATACTTCAGATGCATGAATAGACAACTGCGTGATGAGGAATGACACTTTCTCCCTCATTGGTATCAATGGCTCCACTTACTTGTCTGCTGGTATTGCTGCGTTTTGCCCACGAGCCCTGTTCACGTGTGTAAAGTAACAGTTTTTGGTCCTTCCTTATTTGCAATGTTTTAATCTTGGCTGTTAGAGACTATTTTTTAACGGGTCTTCTGCACATGCCCATTCCTGGAATTTGGACATTTTTAAGGTGACCGGGATTGCTTGATAATTTTGACATTTTTAAGGTAGCTGGGATTGCTTGATATAGAAACTCATGACTCTACGGCCACCTGGTCATGATTGACAGCTTATTTGTAAAACTTGTATAAAATAAAAAATGGCAGTGCCTTCGGCTTAAACAAGATGTTTTGTAATTACATAGTTCCCAAGAAACATCATCACAGAAATATGGATTGAGTCCTTGTCCACGTACACACAACTTCTGGTGACTGCATTTATATAAAATTTAGCCATCTCCTGATTCATTTACTCGCATACGCTAATTTGATCGGCATCCCATCCCAATACCTATACCCCCATGTCTCCTGGTAACTATGTGTTTTGATTTGATTAAAACCTTGTGTTGTTTAACATGGTGTTTTTCAGGCCTTAGAATATTATGTCTTTGATCTGAGAGGTTATGACATTAATATAAGCACGTCATGAGCAGAGTTCGTACCCCTCTCACTGCGATAATGAAGACCATAAATCCCTCCAAGGGGCGAGGTTGTAGAGTTACAGCCTACAGATATGACGATAGTAATGGGTACCCTAATTTTAATGGTTGCAATCTATCCAGTATTAAACACAGTCCATATTATCAACCAAACTTTAAGAAGTAAGAGAAAACGATTCATTTAAGCAGATTTATGTAGTACTATATTTCCTACGTATTATACACAGTCCATATTATGAACCAAACTTTAAGAAGTAAGAGAAAACGATTCATTTAAGCAGATTTATGTAGTACTATATTTCCTACGTTTTCAATGTTTCTTTTTATCTTTTGTGATGCAATGGGCTACTTTATACAAGAAAAAGAATAACCAAATTGTTCCGAAATTTGTCAAAGCGTAAAAAAACAGATTTAATGCGTTTGCACATGTTGAGACCCAGACGTACGAAGGTTAAGACAAATTGAAAGGTAAAATGAAGAAACCCAACCATTTCCTCGTCCAACAAAGCAGTTTCAATTCACAGTGACATAAATATAGATAAAAAGTGCAGCTTTCCGCCATTCTTCCTTACCTTAACCTGCGCAAGCTTCATCAGCAAAGGCATTTGAAATACCCCGTCAATTTTTGAAGTAAAATGGAGCGTGGCCTCTGTTCATGACGATGGACGCGAGGGATTTGCGTCGGAATAGGGTTTAGTTTAAAGTTAGTGCGTATTAAAAAGTGGTAATGATATTTAACAGATTATAATGCACTTGAAATGGTCGATATGCGAGTGGTACTTAGGCGATATGAAGTTGTGGCCATATTTTATTGGAATCTCACCCACATACAACGATGTTATTTTTGAATGAATATAAAAAGAGAAATTGAAACTTAATATATCAAATTGAAAATATTATATTGTATTCATTCTTACGCACATTCTTTACCACCAAAAGCCCTATTCTTCAAACCCTCTGACAAGAATGGAGGTATTTGTCCGTCAATCAGAACTCTACAAGACTTTTCCTTCTTTGTTGAGAGCAATAATCCATGTTTACTTGGACAAACAAAAGGGCAAACTTTGCACAAATTGCAGTTCGTCTTGACAGATTTCTCTTGTCAGAAGAATGGAAAACTCAAAATTATTCTATTCAATCAGAAATTTTGGCACTCCCTGATTCTGATCATTTTCTAATTTCATTAACAATTGATAAAGTTGATGCTGATGTACAGCCACAATCTCGTCCCTCATTCAAATTTGAAAGAATGTGGCTTCGTCACCCAACTTTTCTCCCTTTGGTTAGGCAATGGTGGATTAGTTCTCCTTTCGTTGAAGGATCCAAAATGCATCAATTTGCCATGAAGCTCAAGCATATCAAAGGCCTTATCAAGAAATGGAATGAGGAGGTTTTTAAAAAATGTCTTCAAACAAAAGGACGTGGTACAGTAGCAACTGTCTGATATCTATGTTTATGTCATTCAACACGGCATGGATAATGATACTTATCATCGGGAAAAGGTTCTTCAACAGGAGTGGGAACAACTGTGTAGTAGGGAGAAAGAATATTGGAGACAAAAATCACATGAATTGTGGTTGAGAGATGGGGATAAGAATACGAAGTATTTCCATGCTTCAACTCAACAAAAGAGGGCAGCAAAAGCAATTGCTAAAATCAAAGATGTGACTACTAGTATTGTTCTAACCAATGCTTAGGATATTCAAGAGGAGGGTGTCTAGTTTTTTAAAAAAATTCTAGCTCCAACTTCTTCCTCGTCCCCATCAGAGCTACAATTAGATGAGTTGTTGGGCGATATTCCATCCTTGGTCTCTGATAAAGATAATGAAATTCTTTTGGCACCATTCACCATTCAAGCGGTACGAACAGTAGTTTTCTCATTACCCCCGGACAAAGCTCCAAGCCCTGATGGGTATACAGCCCTCTTTTTTCAAGCATGTTGGGATGTCATTGGGTGGGATTTGCTTGCAGCAATGGAGGAATTCAAGAAAACTAAATCTATGTTGAAATATTTTAATACCACCAATATTGCTATCATTACAAAAAAAAATAAGGAGCCTCAAACCTTTGCGGATTTTAGACCCATCTCATTGTGCAACACAACGTATAAGATTATTACTAAAGCTATTTATTTTTTGAATGCATCATCTTATTCCTAACATTATTTCTCAAGAGTGAGGTGGTTTTGTCCCAGGATGTGAAACTATGGAAGGTGCTTTGGTTGCTCATGAGGTTCTTCATTCTATCAATTCAAATCAGTCATCTAACTTTGTCATTAAGCTTGACATGATGAAAGCATATGATAGAGTGTGTTGAGTTTTTTAGTTTAAAGTTCTGAGGAAATTGGGCTTTTCTACAAGTTGGTGCAAATGGATTAGTGTGTGTATCTCTGGGGCTTGGTTCTCTGTAATCATTAATGGTTGTCCAGCAAGTTACTTCTCATCAACACAAGGAGTTAGATAGGGTGACCCTTTGTCCCATATTCTTTTTATTATTATGGCGAAGGCCCTTAGTTGGAATATTAAGAAGAAATAATCAGTTGGACTTTGGAGAGATGCACATATTGTAGGCACAACAATATTAGTTACTCATTCATTGTTTGTTGATGACACTTTATTATTTGGCCAATCCTAAGTTAAATAGGCTAGATATGTCAAGCTGACTCTAGATCTATACTTAGCTTCTTTGGGGTAGAAAGTCAATGCACAAAAGTCCAAGATTTATTTATTTAACACCAATCAGATCATTTCTAATAAAATTGTTCAGATTTTTGGGATTTGTTGTTGATTTCCTCCCATCTATGTACATTGGCATCCCTTTCTTTGTGGGAACAAATAGAGCATGTTATTGGTCTTCAGTGATTGATCGAATTAAGAGTAGAGTGGTGGTGTGGAAAGCTAGATGGTTATCATTTTCAGGCAGAATTCTTCTTATAAAAATAATGTTAGCGACCATCCCAAAGTATTATATGGCTTTCCTAAAAGCTCCATCCTCAGTTATTCAACAAATTCAAAAACTTATAAGAGGTTTTCTATGGATAGGTAATATGAATGATGTAAAGAAGGTTCCCCTTATCTCTTTACAAGAAATGGCTCATTCTCTCGCACTTGGAGAGGCAGGTGTACATGATTTAGGTAAAATAAATAGGGCTTTTGGTGGTAAATTAGTTTGGCAAATGTATTCCAAGCCTCAAAACAAATGGTGTCAAATTATGCAGCAGAAATACTTGGATAACAATGCCCCAGTTAGAGTTCTTTCAATTTTAGATCCTCCAAAAGGTTCAACCTCTTGGGATTTTATGATGTCATCAAGAGATATTGTGCTTAAGTATGTTTCTTGGGAGGTCAATAGAGGGGATGAGGTGAAATTTTGGAGGGACTCTTGGAATGGTTTACCTCCTCTTTTCTCTTCACTCAATATGCAAGATATAATGTCGGTTGCAGAGGAATATTGGGGTCAACAAGTGTCTCACTTTCTTTCAGCAGTTTGCACATACTCAAGTAGAGTTACATGGAAAGATCCGGATGAACTTCTAGTTAGCGACCAAGGTAAGGTGATTCTTCATGGTATTTTTTTAGTAAGACAAGTATTTCTATCAAACAGAGAGGATAGATTAATCTGGGCCCCAGCCAAAGATGGTAAATACTCTATAAAGGAAGGATACACGATTCTCCTAAATAATGGCTTAAATAAGGTTCCATCTCGAGCTTATTCTTTTTACTAGAATAATGTAGTTCTTCCTAAGGTGGGGTGCTTTTCATGGGTTTCCTTAAGAAATAGAGCGCTTACGAGTGATAGACTTGAAAAACTTAGGATTGCATAGCCTTTCAAGTGTTTGTTTTGTGATGAATGTTTAGAAACATCATATCACTTGTTCAAAAATTGTACATTTGCACAAGAATGCTGGTTCTTTATGATGAATAATCTAAATTTCACTACCCCTCTTCTGAGCAATCTATGGGATTTATTTGAGTCTTGGCCAATCCTCTATGCCAATTCTCTGTTTAATAACTTGTGGAAATGTATCCCTGCATTAGTGGTATGGGCTATCTGGTGGGAGAGAAGCAAATGTATTTCCAGACATGAAAATTCTCAGATTGAAGATGTTTTGGAGGGGCTAGAGAGATCTATTTCAGAAGTGGTTAATACTAGTCTTCACAATACGTCTTATAATCTGGTGATTTCTCCATGGGATGTCTTAATTCTTAAATAATGGAAATAGTTAATTATTCCAAATGGTATTGTTGTTTCAAAACATGACTCACATTCAGTTGTTCGGTCATTTGTTAAATGGATACCCCCAGCACAAGGCACAGTGAAAATATTTTTTTACGAGTCATCTAGAGGAAATCTAGGAAAATCAGGTCTTGGAACTTGCGTTCATGATCACCAAGGGAATGTCTTGGCATTCACTGCTTCTCCTCTTTTGGAAGGCTCAATTAATATGGCAGAGGCTCGTGCATTATTTGTCAGTTTGATATTAGCTAAAAAAGGATCATATAGTTGTATACATGTTGAAGGAGACTTTATGGTTGTTATAAATGCATGTATTAAAAGGGAATCTCATACCTAGCAGCTTTCATACATCCTCAACTAGATTTGGCATCTATTGGATTCCTTCTCTAAGGTGTATATTTCACATACATTACGTGAAGGGAATGTTGTTGCAGATATGCTAGCTAATATTGGTTGTGATGGAATTGGAATCACCTCACTCAATCCCACAAATTGTTTGAAAGACTATCAAGAATTACATATTGTGATTAATCGGGATAAATAAGTATGTGAGAATTAAATGATGCTAAATTTTATTCCGTAGGGGGAATGATTGTTATTTACTTATCATAACGGTCTCCATTGTAGCCCATATGCTTCCTATTATACAGAGTCGTCATAAAGTACTTGATGTGTCATGTAATGAAAGAATGGATATCTGCTATTTGTTCTGCCTCATTAAAAATCTACACCGTCGGTGTCTACACTTGTTGTTGATAAAGGGATTCATGCTAGCTTGGGCTCAGGTTGGAGCCTTCTGCTCTTATGACACCTGGTTTGGACTCTGATGTTGTTGGCACAGGCTGGAATACTGATGTTGATGAAGGCAAAATTGTTGGGTGGACTTTGGAATATGCCCAATGGTCGCCTCCTTATCATTTTGGGGTTGGGAATGCAGAACTGGCTGTCATGGAGGAGTGAGGTGTATGAGGATTTGGATTTTTGTCATTTTTTTCCCTTTGATCTATGGTCAATATCATCATGTCTTGTGTTCAATCTCTAATGGGTTTTTGGCTTCGAAGTGGAGATATTTTTAAGTGAATATGTATCGAATTGGCATTATCTGCATAGTTTAATGGTTTAAGTCTAGGGTAGTATTGTACATGTATAAATGCAGAAATTTCTCACATATTGGATTTTGATGACCAATGTTTGTAATTCTCTCTTTTGGCTTCTCGTAGGTCATGAACTTCTTGTTTGTATAATAGCAAGTTATAATATCTTCTTAGGGTTTTAGGTTGTTGTATTTTCATATTTTGTATCAAGTGATGATTCTGAGTTTTCTTGCAAGTTCTTTCCTAGTTGAGCTCTCGAACCTGTTTACTAATAATATATATGGTGGCTTGCCCACTTTTGCCTAAAAAAAATATTTATTATTTTTCATTTTTTCTATAATAAATATTGATAAAAAGTAGTTATTATTTTATCATCTCTCCTTTATAATGAACATTGTGAAGAAATTCTTCAAACTATGTGTTGTAGCACTAACTTGATGTATGACCTGGCCATCTCTCAAAAAATGGTAAATCAAAGTTCTTGAATCATTAATGTAATCACTATGAAATCAAATATGATCAACCTACAATTGACCATTGTGAGTCACTCTACTAGTGCTCACTCTAATCAAAGATCATACATGGTCATCTTTTATCCATCTGCAATTCTCCAAACTCTAGAACTAGCAATCTCATAATATGATCATAGAAATTGTTTCCTCTAACTTCACTTTCGTGAAACAATAGTTTATTTTTCACATAGAAACATTTATGCTTGAATAATATTTTTATCATACTTGTCATCATGTACCAATTCGATCCAAAACTCCATATGCAATCCATTTTAATACATCTTAAAATAAGTTCATTCTTAAGTGCTTTACTTTGACATGTATTTCCACAATGGTTTTTCAATCCACATAAGGTACACGGATGTAAATCAAAACACTTGTATGTTGTATGCCCTTTCTTGTTACTATAAGAGCATTAAATTTCTTGAAAGTTTGTTGGAATGGGTAACATCTATAACATTATTTCTATGACAAGAGACATACCTTAGGCCCACTTACTTTGGCCTTATTGTTGACTCAATTGGTTATCTCATCCCTTTTTCATGATTGCATAATCCCTAACCTTTATATCCCATTCTTTTTAGAATTTTTATACCAAGAATATCTTCAAAATAATTTACAATATTTGCATAAGAAAATACATTAGCAACACCTTGCTCAAAAATAGTTTTAGCAAAATCACATCTACCAATGAAGAACATAAATCTTCTATTCCATGTGAAATATCAGAATTTAATGGTTTTGATTGTAGACAATCATTGCATGCTACTAATTGTTCATTTTCTTCTTTCAATCTCATAATTTCTCTCAACTATAAATTATTTTCTTCTTTTAATATCTCTAAGTCATTTCCAATTCATCATTCTTTCTCTTGACCTAATCAAATAATTTGGCTCTCTTCTAACTTTGCATTTTTCTCATTAACATTTTCTAATTCTATTTTAAGATTAATAATTTTATTTTTAAAATTTGTATTTTTCTTTTGTTCTCTCCTTAGAAGCTTTTATTATTTCTGAATTGCATTTCTTAATCTATATTAATTATTCTTCCATTTTTAATTATATTTTTTAACCTCTGTGAAGCTCTGATACCAAATGAAAGAACATAAAAATAAAAATAGAATTGAAACAAACTGTATATTAGATAATGCAGTTAATATATCAAACTAAAAATATTACATTATATTCATTCTCCAATCCATTCTCATGATAAAATTTTGCATATATAGAGTTCAGAATATAACCAAAAACTTCAACCACCTTTAAACTAATAAATAACTATATTAAATAGTGTCAGTTATCCTTCAATATCAAGTTAATATTTCAGTTCATATTTCAAATCTATAACTTTATCATATAATTCAATTATTGAAGTGTTTTCAAAGTTTCAATTCAGCATCTTTATCTACAACATTTTAAATGATTTTGACATAGTCTTTAGTTATTTTTTTTTATCTTGAATTAAATTGTATATATATATGATTTTTAAAATTGGATTATGGGATAATTGTATATTATTTTATTTTATTTTTATATTTGGTTTCTCAAAGTTGATAATTTTGAGATTTAATTATTGTTTATTGGTACTAATGTCAAAAGTTTTAATTATACATTTAAGATTGTATATATAAAGACATTTGGACATTATCAAATAATCATGAATTAGAGCTCACAAAAGTATTACAAAGAATTTTTCATCTTCTTAACAATTAGTCATTAGTCATCATGTATTAATATTAGGCACCAATAACTATTATTAATCAATAAGTACATTAATTGTCAAAAGCATTTTCCAAGTACATCTTTGACATAATCATTTATTAGTTTGCTTCAAGCTTCAACAAGAACCTACAATCAACTTAGTGGCATCCACTTCAACTGTATTTTAACATTCATTGTCACTTGAAATTATTGAACTAACTCAATCTTGATGCTTGACTTAGACACAATAAAGTCCTAAACTTCAACTCTTGCATAAGAAGCCTCACAGTGTTCAATAGCACCACAAAATTTTCCTTGTCTTAAGCATTATCAAGGAGTACATGAGACAAGAATTGAAGATCAAATTTTACTCAATGTAGAACTATGAAATTTTAAAAATATTATTTTCATTATTATGTTCTTGGCATTTGGTTATCTTTGCTCTTCGATTTAGAATCCAATTTCAAATCGTAGGTATCAATCTTCCATCATAGCATCACATCCAACAAAGTTCACATTGTATTAATGTTAAGATATACAATCCTAATCTATCAAGCATTTACATCTCAAAATATCTAATTTGTAGCTTTCTTAACATATTATAGTCACATTAACCAAATTCAAATCTTACTTTTAGTATTACCTATACATGATTATTATTATTTATCTAATATTACTATCCTGATTCTACTTATATTTGGAAAGGCTCCTAGATATAATTGAAAGGCTATTTTGTTTCCCTTCAATCCTATAAGATTATTTAAATAATTTTAATCTTAGTAATATTATTTTCATGCAATTTAAATAAGTTAATATTTCTCTGTCATTGAAGCATCTTTTATATACATATATAAAAACAAACACACCCTACAAATAATTAATTTAATAATCAATTCATCTCGAGATTGATGAAAAGTAAATGAGAGGTAAAAAAAGGTGACTCACTCTTTGTTTATGTTGTGTATCAAAGTGGGTTGTGAATAAGTTCTCAATAATAGGATATAGAATTCTAATATAAAATCTTGACTAGGAACTTTGTATGTGATTTATATCTAGTATTTTCTTTGTCAAAAAAAATATTTGTGTGATTTTGTTTAGTTGTGGTGGAATTTATCTACCTCAACATTTTTTTTGTTGTTCTACATTTATTAACCCTAAATACTTGTGATAATACTAACCTTTTCAACCTAGTGGTGCTAACCTCACTTAGGGGTTTTTCCTATCCAAGCATTAAAGTGTGAAAGACAATGAACCCCAAGTTAAAACTCTTTTTTATTTCAAAAAGATTTGAATTTTTTAAAGAAACATTCAAAGGCATGACGTATACTAATACAAAATGTCTAAAGTGTAGCATATGGATGTGGATTATGGATGTACTATGGACTACTCTAAATAATTTTAATATAAGTTTTTATTTTTCTTAGTTTGTATTATATAGTTTCCTACATATGTGTTTAGAAATTTTAGGATGTTAGGAGTGGGTATCTAAGAGGGTAAATGTTAGCTCTGATGAATGTAGCTTCCATCTACTTTTAGGGTAGTTATGTTTATATGCGCACACAAATTCTTACTCATATGGGCCTCATTTTAGCTTTTATTTCCTCCTATGCCTAACCATGCTTGATCCAACTCATTATGGTAAAATTGTTGGCTTCTACTCTATATTTTGGACCTCTAGTCCTAATTTAGGCCATTGTTGAGAGGACCTATTCACCCAAGGTGACTAAGTCCCAAGACTAGATCACCTAGGGTGACTGAAACTCAGGACTGGGTCACCCAAGGTGACTAACCACCCACAATTGAGGCCCAAATTCAAATAATGTAATAATTATCTTGTGAAATTAATAAATTTAATCCTATATTGGATCATTATAAAATTCAAACCCTAAATTGTTAGGGAGGTATAAATATAAGTTACCCCCACTACCACCACCAATTCTGACATCATCCATCAAGTAAGCAATTCAATTTCAACTTCAATCTCTCAAGTCCTCAAGAGCAAGTGATCAAGCATCCAATGATTTCAAGACAAGGAGTAGTTTTTATATATTTAGCCTTCATGATGACATCCATGATCAACTATTCCTAAATTGAACTCTACAAAGCCAACATCAACATCTCCATGAGCATTTCAACACAAAAAGCCTTCTAAAGATATAAACATTTCTTTTTTAGATTTAGCCTTTTCTATATAATAGAACACTTTTGATTCCATTTAAATACATTTCAATTTTAAGGTTGATTCCTAAACTAGGGTTTGACCTAGGAAAACCCACATCAACCTAGCAAAATCCACTTTTTTGTGTGTATTTGACAAGTGGAAAATACGTGAATGTAGATACAAATCTAGTGCGAGAAGAGCTATAAAAATGTCAATTTGTAGATCTAAAAAGGATGGGATTGGGTCGATCTTCTTAACTAAGTCCCTTTGATTCTTCTATGAGTTTGAACCATATTTTTGTCTATTTCTATACTTTATAAATCTTCTACTAAAATCTACATAACCATTTCCTATTTTCCTATTAATGCTAACAATCATCATTTTGTCACACTTTGACCTATTTCTTGCATTTCTCTTTCATAATGACAAAAACATTTTCGACTCCTAATGAAGGACACTTGAATCTACTTTGTGCTCAAATAATCTTCAATAAAGTGGATCATTCTCCTTCCAATGTAAATGGAAAATAGGCCCAAGATTCCTTGTTTGCAAGCATAAACTAGTGAATCCTATTTTCCCCACCTTACACATCTCTCATTAATTATATTTGCATCCTCTATTTTATATGTATGTATGCACTTACCTTGCATATTTATTTATCTATTACGAGATTTTTGGTTGGTGGTGTTGAGTCATTTTTTATCTTAAAATCTTTTGTTTGACTCCTATTCTTGGATGTTGTCCTTGTTATGCTAGTTTGACTCTTAGGTTGTTGGTCAAATAAGGGTTTGAGTGTCTTATTCTACATTAGATCTAGGTTATTAATTTTGAATATTCTAACATGGTATTTGAGCCATGCAACCTTTAGGGTAGATCATCATTTTTTTTAACTTGTGAGATATTTGCATTTATTTTTTCTCAAAAGCCTATTATGCTCTTCTTTTACATATTTAGATGATCTTACAAATAGGAATGATTTGACAAAAGAAAAGGGTAACTTTATAGAATTTTTACTTAGTTTCAATGCTTCTAGGTATGATTTTGTTGTTGCTGAGCTATGTTTTTTTTTATTGCATCATTGTATTTGGAAAGCTCAAAAAAAAAATTTGACTTTTAATTTGATTGAATTGGCTATCAAGAAGTTGATCCATAGTAGAGGGTTTGATCTTATACATCCTATGAACATATCTATTTGTTAGACATTTATATGAAAAAATGATAGTATCATTACATTTAGGCATCAAAACCTATAAATTGCCTACCAAATCACTATAATTGGAAGATAAATTACATGAAGGAAAAAAAAAATAGCCATGGGCTCAAAGGTTGGAATCATGTGACCATATATCTATATTTCATTTTTAAAATATTTTAAAAATTGTAACACTATTATTTATACGTATGTTTTGGGCTTGTTGCCCTTGCAACTTGTAGAGATGAAAAATAGAAATTAGTGTGAATATCAACCAACAACCAGAAACCCTAGGAAACATGTTATTGGTCCCGACATCAAAGAATTACAAGAATATGTAAATACAATACAAGAAATTGAAATTGAAATAAGTAATAATACCTTCAAGCATGCACCAATGTTACCTTCATTGTTCTTCTCATTTTCAAGTAAGGGTATAGTATGTTGCTCTTATAACTGTATGTTAGCATTGTTATCACATCGAGCTCACACAAAAGCTCAAAGATTATGGTTAGGAATAATTGATGATTGAAGGTTGCTTTTATAGATTTTCTAATATTGATCATATGCGTTGATCTGATTAGAAGAATAAAAAATCAATAGGTGAGAATTGATAAGAAGAATTGATTAAGAATTTTATGAAGCTAACTGATTGTGTGATGGAGATAAGCAAAATCGATTGATCAATTAAGTGGATTGATTAATTAGTTGAACTTAAAGTGAGTGTTGGCTGAGAAGTGGAAGTAGAAGAATAATTAGGATCAACTAGTTAAAAAATATCTAATTATGTGCACGAGGGAGATAAATAAATAAAGATTCTATTTATTTTTAGAAGAATTTAATTAAAAGGATAGAATAATTAAATAAGTTAAAGAATTTATTCAATTATAAAAGACTTAGTTAGCGAATAAAATAATTAAAATAATATTTAATTATATAAAATGTGGAAGAAATATTTAATTAAATAATTAAAAATATTTAATTAATTTGTATGATAGAAGAATTTCAAAGTTATTAAATAATAAAAATTATTTAATTGTTTATGCAAAAAATAATCTATTAAACAATAAGAAATTATTTTATTGATGTTGGAAGAATATTAGAATAATTAAATTAAAAAAAATAGTTATGCAACGTGAGGGAAAGTATTAAATAATTAAAAATATTTAATTAATTTGTATGATAGAAGAATTTGAAAGTAATTAAATAATAAATATTATTTAATTGTTTGTGCAAGAAATAATTTATTAAACAATAAGAAATTATTTTATTGATGTTGGAAGAATATTGGAATAATTAAATAATAATAAAAAATAGTTATGCAACGTGAGGGAAAGTTAAGACTTTTGAATTTGATTTGGAAGAATAAAGTTAGTTTAATTAAAAAAAAAATTATCAACAAGAATGAAAGTTACTAAAATTGTATTTGCATACGTGGACACAATTTTTGGTGTATTCATTTTGCCCTCTTTTTAGACAATGCAAGTTGAGCATTATTTGAAAGAAAAACCATGAAAAAATTAGATTAGGCCTTGCCCCACTATACACCACCAACAACAGGTTATTATGGTGTTCCCTAGAGAAATTGGGAGAAAAATACAAGTTGAGCCCAATTTATCAATAAGGTCATTTGTGTGTTTAGGTGTCTTCTTGTTAAAAAAATAATGTGTGTACGTCAATTTTATGATGTCTAGAAGGTTGGGGGAACCACAACTAGTACAAAAGGTGTTAGGACATATCCCTCTTAGGTCAAATGTGCTATAAATATCCTATTTACCTCATAAAATCCTCATTTGTGCATGTTTTTTTTAGAAAATTTAGAGTAGAGGAAGCCCTGGGAGCAAAGTAGGGAAGTTGTGGTGGGAATTCCAGAGCGTGATTATTGAGCTTGGCATGTGCAGACCTATGAACAACCTACATAAGTGAGTCCCCCCAATAGGTACCCCTTTCTTGATTTTTAATTTTATTATTTTTTGGTAGATGCAGGGCCCCAAAATTATGACAATAGTTGTGGTGCAATATTCTACACTACAATTGTTGTAGATTTCACCAAAAGTGCAAGATAATCAATAAAATTGCATTATTTCAATGCAAATGTGGAGTTTTGTGTTGTAGATGATTTAAAGAAATATGGTTGCTTTAAGTTGCACCACTATTGACTAATGAATGTGAGTGCTTAAATAGGATTTTCAATTGATCGTTGTAGAACATTTACTTAAATTAACATTGTAACTAATTGTTAAAATATAGAAAACTAATTTAGAGGGAAAAATTAATCATTTGATTCAGTCAGTTTGGTTTAGGATTACATTGTCATTGATCATATCAATTATGTAATATATGTTGTATTGCATCCATTATCTGGCATGTTTAGTGTTGTGACACCATTTCATACTTGAGGAGAAAGATGTTTTGTATGCATTAGTGTTGTATTATATTATGTTCATTCTTGAGATTAGGGAAAAATAGGGTTTTAATTAGGACTTGTTTATTTCACATGCCTATTAGAGAGGTGGCTATCACACTTGAGGATGTTTGTTGAATTTTGTGCATCCTCATTAATGGATATAGTGTCGTATATGATCCTATGGCAAGATTACTTCTCTAATTTGGTGCTTTGAGATCAATGATCTTTGTATTTAGGATTAAATGATTTGTTATGACACTTTGGTTGACCATTACGAGTGATCAATCAAGGTTGTTTATGTAGTTATTACAAGTGTTCTTACATTGGACATACATGGTCATGGGTTTTTGGTTGGTTGGGGATTGGTTTCAGAGAATATTATGAGTCACGATATTGTGTATGCACGGGGACCTTTTTTGCATCCAATGTCTTACTTTCATTTAAATGAATGTTGCATGCATAAAGGGGTGCTCCATTAGTTGTGTGGTTAGTCTTCTATATGTATGGGATTGGGAGCACATTTTCATTTGTTGACCAATTGTTGATAGAGTTATAGGAGATTTTCTACCATGTGTTACAAATATGGAGGTGCAGTTACACAACCTCGATTAGTTCATGTGATATATTGGAGGCATGTATTGAGTTTACTAGTAGATTTCATATGGAGATCTTATTGGAAAATATATCCATGGGATTATGGTGGTGATCACTTTCCATGTACTATCAACAAACTTACTAATTGATAGGTCATATTGTATAGAGTCAACATATTTTTTTATAGGCATCTTTTTGAGTAGGTTATGTGATAATTTAGGGAGTGATAGGATGAGAGATGCATATTTCATATAGTCAACATGGGAGGTTGGTCATTGGGGGATAATTATAAGCTCATGAATTATGTATCAAGAGTTTGATGAGTTTCAACCACTATAATAGAGATTATGTCTCAATGTTGCAGACACTAAGACTATACCTGTATACACCTAAAAATGGTCATCTAGACTATTAGCCCCTTGCTAGCATTTTTGCTAAAATCATCAATTGCTTATTCTTGATCAAATCCTAGCTCTATCATTTATTCGATTATTTTCTATGGGCTAACCATTTTATCCTAATTCTTTATTTAATTAAAAGGAATATTTCCCCCCCTTTTATTAAATAAAAAGCCCCCACTTTTCCTCTTATCCTAAGTTGCACAAATAAAGCATTATTCTTACTTTATAAAAAGAGAAAAAGCACTTTTTGTCTCATATGGACACAAAAGTCAACTCTTATTTTCTCATTGGAGGATATTTGTGCACATGGATTGATCCCTCTTCAAGCTCCACCGTTGATTAAATCTTTTGCTTCTTAATCTCCATGGTCCATTCCTTCTCATTTCTTATAAAAGGAGAGCTCTCTTCTTCATTCTAGATCCCCAACTTTTTATGCTAATGTTATGCTGCAGGTTTTCTAGGTCACTTTGGAGCTTTTGGAGATTTGGAGCATTCTTGGCTTTTTGCATCTACATGTTATCATAGTTTCATTTCTTGCATTTTCATGGCATTCTTAGCTTAGATTTCCTTTATGCTTTAGATTAATTCATCTAGCTTAACTAGGAGGCTTTGTAATACTTGCATCTTTCATTTTCATAGCTTAGCTTACATTTTCATTTCTAGCATAGCATTGCATTGCATTTTCATTCTTGATTCTTGAGGATATTGGCATTCTTTCCCTTGTATTCATTGAATCTCCCATTGCATGGTTTACTAGCAAGGTTATAGGCTAAATAGATCTAGCTGAGAGCATTCTTAAAACCCTTGCACTCCATGCCTAGGGAGCTATGGATCAATTTTTGAGACCTCATTCTTGAGTGTTCTTGAATGTAATGATTCATAGAAGTGTGACACAATTATAGCACACAATACCTACATATGATTCTTGGTTTTCCATTTGTCCACCAATGCCTTTGATAGATCCTATTATACCTATCTCTCATACACCATAGGGTTGGGATCAGAGAGAGATTGGGGGATCAAGGTTGAGGTAGGAGTAGGGGTGATGTTAGAGATGGAGATTATGGGGTTGATTGCGAGGGTAATAATGGAGGTGACAGTGGTGGCAGAGGGGTTCTTATAATTTTGGTGGATCCATGATTAACTTTTTTATTGGAATAAATACAAATATCAACACAAGTGTAAGTGTCAGTACAACCTTATGTTGATGTGGTTCTTGAGGATGAGGAGATGGTAGATGATGAGGGTCTCCTAGATTTTCTTAATGGTGGTGAGGATGTGGGGGTGAGTAGAGGTGATGGAGAGGAAGTAGATAACCCTAGAAATGTGTGGTATCTCTACATGCTCAGATTGATTGGATCACAATAGAGAGAGCTATATAATACTCATGTGAGCACACAAACCAAACCAATTAGCTAGAGATTTAATTAAGAGATTGGATGGTACCCCTTTGTAGTGTCATAAGTTTTAATCCCTTATAATTTCACAGTCCCTTTTATGCCCTTTCCTTAGAGTGTATTCTCATTTCTCTTTTCAAGCCTATTTTTGGTCCCTTCACTATCAAACTATTATCATATGCTAGTGTGGACATCAAATCCTATGTCCCAAGCCATTAATATTTCATTTCCCACTGTTCTAGCCCTTTTTGGGTGGACTATGATCATGGTATTAGTGCACTAGGGTGATAGATTCTAGGTTAAATAGTTCCATCTAACAATAATTCCATTCACCATGGTCCCAATGGACAATGGTGATAGGCATCACAGTCCCTCCAAATTGTGCCCAAATTTGAATATGGTAACTTCTTAGCTCCCACTAGTTGTTATATATCTTGATATTTGCATATGACTATTGGAGGTCAGACTAATTTGTGAAATACCCTAGGAACCATGTATATGAGCATAATTTCCTCAATAATTTTCATCATCTTACATTTGCAAGTCCTTTAGAACAAGCATTATTAGTGAAATCCTTTAGATCTAAGCATTAACAACCAACAAGTTGCAACAATTGTCATGTCAAGGAAATTTTATGTTTGACCTTGTTTTGAGGTGTCACATTATTGCACCGATGCTTGAAAATATTAGTCAAATAACATTACCATTCATCAAAATCATCAAGCCCAAGGTATAATCTTGTGATATTCAACATTATACTTTAGCTTAAGCTTATTTCATAATTATCATTATTGTAGGTAAGGTTGAATTCTCCCAAGGTTTAATTGAGGAAATACCCTATACAACACAAACACCATTTTGTTTCCTCTTGTTTATAGGTTTCTAGATTTAGGAGTGAAGTGTTGTGGATCAAGGTAGTGTGAACTAAGACAAGAAGATTTAAATCCTAAAAAAGTATCTGGAATGTTATCAATTGTTGACATAATTTGTAGTTGGAAAATTAGTTAGAAATATTTGTTGATATGAAAGGTGATTTGAAATAGAAGTTAGGTATGCCATTAAGAAACAATTGAGGTTACATTTGTGGGTAATAATATCTTTGGACATCATTGGGATCATGTCGCTAACCAAAGTAGTTACACCATTTTGAGCCCAAAATTTAATGATAGATTTCTCTTTGATTTTCCTTTCCAAGTTTCTATTCATTATTGTTTTATCATACCTATAACTATATTCATTTTGATTAGTTTATAATTTTATATCTTTTACATAGTTCTTGTTGTATCAATCAATTCAATCCATACAAAAGGAGGATAATTACTCTTGTTACTCTCTTTCATCTTGATGATGGATCATAGAGTGTGATCTCGAATGTTGATGTTAAAAAATTCTTACACAATGAAATCCACAAACTAAAAACATCTTTCTTATGGATTGTTGATGGAAGTGTTCCAAGGTGTGCTCACACAAGTTATCAATGACTTCTCTTGTCCAATCTACCTAGGATCCTAATCTCTCTTCTAGGATCTCACTAGTCTCAAGAATCCAATCCTAATACTTCCCTAATTCCACTCTAAGATTTAGTCTTCTTGTGTTTAACCTTGAAGGACAACAATCAGTAGTTTTGTCTCAATGCTTCCCTGCTCCTTGGATGACTCCAAGTGCTTCTTTTACCACAACTTGTCACAAGTGCTATAGGGGGTCCATTAGTATTTAAAAAATCCCTTTGTTTTCCCATTGATATCATTTGAGTAGATCTCAAAGGTCTTTTCCATTTGGGTTCACAAACTAGCATGCCTTAGGCTTAATAGGCCTAGTGAATTCTAGTAGCCCTAGACAGGGTACTTTTCCCAATTCTTGCTAAAAACTTCCAAATGACCTCCAAAACTAATTTTACTTTTGGATACCCTTTTGGGAGACCTTATAGATTCTATATGTTTTAGGGTTCTAGGGCATCAGTACAATAGCTTCCTAGATTATAGGGCTAATAGGGCTATTCTTAAGCTGATTATTGATTTCTTACTAGAAATCTAAGTTAGAGGATTGGCCAATGCCTAATATCTTTACCACATATCAATATGTTCATGGTCTATTTGAAACCATGCTTTATCCAAGATTCCATTCTTTCCCCTGCATGTGCACACCCTTTCTTCTCTGTCACACACCTAGCCGGGTACACTAGTCTCGCCTAGGGCATGACTTCATAAATGGCCACCTGGTTGTTCAAGCTTCTTCCCTTCATATTTACACTAAAAAATGGCTCCCCTACCATATTCATCTAAACCCTTAAGTTTTCCATGGTTGGAATCTATGGGGGAGCCATGAAATCAAAAACTGCCTAGACTGGACCAGTAAACACTCTAGTTCCTAAATAATTTCAAAAGCCTAACAAATCAACTCTAATCTATTTGATCACTGAATGAAAAAGTATTATATCTACTTCTAATTCATGAATTCAACATTGTATTAAACCTTACAATCCATTAACATACTATCACCATTCAAATAAGTTGACTGTACACAGAAAACCAAAATACTTCCTTCTATTCACATCCAAAAGCTTACACACTAAATCTTCTCCCTCAGGAAATGAGCCATATAGTATCTTAAGATGCCTCTCCCACAAATTTAGGTCTCCAAAATTGATTTCCCAATCCTAGAATGAAGGGAATCCAAGGTTATCGAGTTGCATGCAACATTTGTAAAAGTTGCTAATGTTGTCATGACAACTTTTTAGCATCTTTTACATTTATGATGCCAACTAAATTTTAGGACCTCTAACCCATATAACTTGATTAACTAACCTCATTAAGGCCTTTTTAGGCATCCTCCACACTTTTCTCAAGTCTAGGACATATTTAGACCACATTTCCCAACTTTAGGCCTAATCTAAGGACTAATAACATGAAATCAAATTAAGCTAAACTAGATTGGATTTAGTACTAACTACTAATTCATCTAGTCACACACAACAAGACCTTCTAAGGTAAAATCCAAGAAATATTAACTTGGCTAGAGTCAGTTACAAGCCAAAATTGTCTAAGGCTTTAGGGATAGCCTAGGTGCTCCTGCACCATCCTCCCCAAATAGAAAGATTTAAATCCATCCTTGGATTGAGTAAGTTGGGATCAATGCCCAAATTTTTGAACTCTCACTCCTTTATCCAATTTTCATCTGCATCCATTTGTCCACGCCACTTCACCAAG
Source organism: Chamaecyparis obtusa (assembly GCA_027943335.1). Taxonomy (NCBI): domain Eukaryota; kingdom Viridiplantae; phylum Streptophyta; class Pinopsida; order Cupressales; family Cupressaceae; genus Chamaecyparis; species Chamaecyparis obtusa. The sequence goes on from BSBK01005884.1 coordinate 757,452, forward strand.
TGTTCTTTGTATTCCTTCTTCCTTGTCTTCTTGTAAATTTTGGAATCTAGTATGTGTTCTTCCTTCTTGACTGGTGCAGATGGAAAATTGAGTTCCTCCACCTCCTGTATGACTTCAGTCAAATTTTGATCTAGATTTGGTATTGGTCCTTTGTACAAGACCAAGTCTGCTAGATTAAAGATAGGAGATAAACCAATGTCCTCCAACAATTCCACTTTGTATGCATTGGTGCCATACTTTGCTACAATGGTACATGGACCAATTCTTCTCATCTGAAGCTTATGAGGCACTCCCTTCTTAAATATTTCCTTACTGAGATGGACCATCACTAGATCCCCAACCTTGAATTGGACATCCCTCTTTCTTTCATCCACCTTATGTTTGAGTTTCTCTATATTTTTAGTGAGTGTTTTCTTCACTGTCTCATGGATCTCTTGCATAGAATTTTCAAAGTCTTCAGCATAGGCACTTCCCTTGGCTCCATCCTTGAGATCTTTGAGCTCATATATGCCTCTAGGATGAAGGCCATAAACAATTTCAAAAGGACTCTTACCAGTAGTCCTATTCACTATGTAATTATAGGCATACTCTGCCTGTCCAATGAGTTGGTCCCAAGCTTGACCATACTCCTTAGTTAAACACCTTAGGAGGTTACCAAGACTCCTATTTACTACCTTTTTTTGACCATCAGTCTAAGGATGGTATGCATATCCAAAAGACAAGTTGGTACCTAGCTTTTGCTATAGATTCTTCCAAAAATGACTCATGAATTTTGTGTCTCTGTCTGACACTATGCTTAGTGGTAAACCATGTATTCTAACTACCTCCTTGATGAATAGGGAATCTATTTGACTGGAATCATGAGTTGTCTTGCAGTGCCATCTTACTGAACCTATCCACTATGACATAAATGCTATCCATTCCATGTTTAGTCTTGGGTAAGCCTACCACAAAATCCATACTTAAACACTCCCATGGTCTACTAGGAATGGGAAGGGGTTGGTAAAGGCCTACATTAGTAGATGTACCTTTGGCCTTTTGACACACAACACATCCTTCTACATACTTTCTGATTTCTAGATTCATCTTAGGCCAAAAATAGAACCTTTGAACTGGTTCTTAGGTCTTGTTAACACCAAAATGGCCACTAAGTGCACCATTGTGTTTCTCTTGGATTAGATTCTCTCTTATAGACCCTCTAGGGACACACAATTGACCTCCCTTAAACAATAGCCCACTTTGCAAGGTATATTCAGAGAATTGACTATGAAAATGATTTCTATACTCTTGGCATACCTTATAGATTTCTACAAAATATTCATCTTCTTCATACAAGTATTTGAAGTTGTCAACACCCATGCTTTGCAATTGTATCTCTTGAATAGTTAGAGCTCTTCTACTCAAGGCATCTGCTACCTTGTTTTGCAATCCCTTCTTGTGTTTAATGTTGAAGGTGTAATCCTGCAAGTATTCCACCCATTTCACGTGTTTGTGATTGAGCTTATCTTGTGAATTCGGGAAGCTTAGTGCTCGG